>CAUYQG010043162.1:0-16277 GCA_963574415.1 Tarsius wallacei | reverse complement strand
TCAAGCTCTGAGATTCTTTCTTCTGCTTGGGTAATTCTGCTTTCCATGCTTGTCATTCTGTTAATTATTTCACTCACAGTCTTCTTTACTGCTGTTATCTCAGTTATCATCTCCTTCCTAGTTTCTTCTTGGTTCTCCTCCCTTCTCTTTAACCTTTCCATTATTGTCTTGATATCAAGAGTTGTAGTTTGATACCAATCATTTTGGGGGCTCTTCATAGTTTGCATTCCGAAGTCAGTTATCTCGATGTCTGCCCTCCCAGGGGTCTGGGAGAGACCCATGTTCTTCTTTTGGTTTTTCTTCATTTGTGCTGTTTTTTTTTCCCCCTAACCCTTTCCTCCACGTCTCCGTCTTCTTTGATTCTGTTATTCAACTGTGGGGGGATTGCCTTTACTTCTGTTTGTTCAATTTCCTATTCTTCTTTATGTATATCCTCTTACTTTGTTCGATTTTGGACTTGGGGGTGGTCCCTTTTTACACTTTTGAGATTTACCTATGGGGGGGAGCTGTGATTCAAACCCTATCCGTAGGTCCTGGTATCTGGTATCTGCTGACAGGTGTGTGAATAATCTGAAGCCCTCTTCCCACTGCTTTGGAATCTAGCCTTGCAGTGGGGTTGTAGGTTTGCTCCCTGAAATAAAATGAGGTTAGCAGAGGGAAGAGAGTGGGGGAGACTGTGTGGGTGAGGGGGGATAGAAAGAGAAAAGGGTAAGGGGGAGAGCAGATAGTTGTACTAACAATTGGAGAGAAAGACAAAATCTGAAACAGATAAAAACAGATAAAAACAGTAGACTATGGCTACAAGCTGACCGATTCCAATACAAAAACAAACAAACAAGCAAAAAAAACCACTACAGCATACATTGATACTAACAAACAAGCTAACCAATCTTCTTATTTTCCCAGGCTGGCAAGTTTATAGACAAAAGACAAGGAAAAAGAGAGAAAGAAGATCTAGTTCATAGAAAGAAGGAAAGGACACAGAAGGAGAACAAACAAAAACTTGAGTCGCCAGCAGGTGGTGCTGTCTCATGGCTCCAGATGGACTTTATCTCAGTTGCTTGTCCCACAGGGGGGGAGCCTGAGAGAAGGCCAGCTGGGGATGGGCTCACAGGAGGAAATCCAAAGCTCACCCAAAAGTCAGAGCAGCAGTTGTGGTGGCAGTGGCAGTGGCAGCGATCTAAGTCTCAGCATATCCTGTGTGGAGGGGTGGATCACCTCAGGCATAGGCTGCAGAGGCAGCCGTATTTAGACCGAGGCAGTGACGGTTCCAGGACCACAGCGAAGATGATGGTGTCCGGCTGCAGCAGTGATGGCGATGAGTGTCTGGACCGCGGGCGGCTAGCCCAGCCGAGCCGCTTGCGGCGGGGGCGGGGCGGGCCGAGCCGCTTGTGGCGGCGGGTCGGGTGGAGCTTCCTACAGCGTCCTGTTGCAATGATCAGTGGCGGTGGTAGGGGTGGTGATCAATAGCGGTGTTTTGTCCGCGGCGGCGAGCCAAGCCACTTGCGACAGCGGCGCTGCCCCCCCGGACACTGGTGGTGGCGCCGGGTCCCCAGCCGCTGGCGGCAGCGGTGGTGATCCTTGGGCCGCTGATGGCAGTGGCGCCACCGGGTCGCCGGTGGTGGCGGCGCGCCTCGGGTCAGCGGCGTCTGTGGTGGTGGTGCGCCCCGGATCGTCGGCGGCGGCGTCCGCGGCTGCGCACCCCGGGTCTCCAGAGGCGGTGGTGGCGGCGCACCTCGGGTCAGCGGCGTCTGCTGCGTTGGCGCGCCCCGGATCGCCGGCTGCGGCGTCTGCCTCGGCGCGCCCTGGGTCACCGGCGGCAGCGGCGCACCTCGGGTCAGCGGTGTCCATGGCGTTGGCATGCCCTGGATCGTCAGCGGCGGCATCCGTGACTGCGTGCCCTGGGTCACCGGCGGCGGCGCGCCTCAGGTTAGCGGCATCCGTGGCAATGGCGCGCCCCGGATCGTCGGCGGCGGAGTCCGAGGCTGCGCGCCCTGGCTCACCGGCGGTGGCGGCGGCGGCGGCACGCTTCGGGTCAGCGGCGTCCGCGGTGGCGCACGCCCCGGATCGCCAGTGGCGGCGCGCACCCCGGGTCGCCGGCGGCGGCCCCGGGCTGCTGGCAGGGGCGACGGCTGCTTTTACCTCCGGCCCGCTGTGGTGCCTCTGTGGTGTGAGTGGACAAGTTCCGTGTGGGGAGCAGGCCCCCTGGGAGAGAGCCCGAGTCTTTCTGTGTCCTCTTCTGCGGAGGTCTCACAGACCACGCTGCCCAGTCGCCATCTTGGCCCCCCTCCTCACCTGCAATAATTGTTATGTGGCATTCTAATGGTTATTTTTCTGTTTTTCTCATTCCTTTCACTTTTATTGCTTGAAATTCTTCTGTAAGGAAGATTTTGTTTCTTAAATTTCATTTATTTATTCAGTCATTTATCTACATAAGTATAAACTTATAGTTTTTTATTTTGTTATTTTACTTACAGCCCAACATTATAGTTCTTTATTTTGTTGCTTAAATTGTTTCAGAATATTGGATGCTCTTTCAGATGATTTGTGTCTTTTTAAAAAAATCTATTTTCTAAAACTTCAGAATGTTTCAGGCTCATCTTGTATTTTGCCTATCATGTTCTATGGGCACATAGAAGTTTTAAAAACTGTTTATTTTGAAATTTTTGTATGCATAGAATATTTGCAAACATAGTGTAGAGTTTCAAAATATCTGTCACTCAACTTTTCCTAATGGTAACACCATATACGACCATAGTAAAACTATCAAAGCAAAGAAAATAGTTCCTTCCTTTTTCCTTATCTGTTTTGAACTTGACACTTTTGAAGAGTGCTGGTCAGATATTTCATAGAATTGCCCTCAATTTGGCTCATATTATGTTTTCTCTTCATAGACTAAGGTTATGTGTTTGGGAGAAGAATCTCATAGCAGTGATGAAACATACTCTTTTAAACCTCTTTAAGCACGAATTTTCTTTTCTATGAAATAAGTGCCTTCCTCATAGATCTGCTGTAATTGTTAAATGAGGCATAAAGTGCTTATCACAGGACTTGATGCATAGTAAGTCTTTGATAGATATTAATATGCAATTATCATAATGGCATAATGGTTATCTTTATAATTTTAAATATAACTATTTATTCATTTTCACCATCATTATTTCAACAAGTAGTTATTGTACACCCAGCAGTTTGGTCTCCTAAACTCAATTCTCATGTCCTGCCCTACTCAAATTCATCCTATACATATCTACTATAGTAATCCATAGAAAACTCAAAACATATAGTTGATCTATTTGATCAAGTTATATCATTTCTTTAAATCACTCTGTATTAAATGACTATCCATCACCTTCAAGGTCAAGTTTAAACTTCTTAATGTGACATCAAAGTTCCTTATGACCTAGATTCTACCTACGTCTTCAGGTTTATCTCTAACTAGTGCATTGAAAAACTGCTTGCAAATTCTCACATTAAAGAAACTCTTTCACTTCTTTATGTCTTAACTCACATAGTTCTGTTTCCCTGGCCTTTTTTCACATTCCATCAAAAAACTTCCATTTGTCACACAAGATTCAACTCCAACTTAATTTCTTTCCAAAAGCATTTTTTTTCCCTGTTACAACTTGTGCTAAATATCTGTTCCTTATGTTCCCATAACATTCATTCATTCATTCATTCATTCATAGATTCAATTGATATTTATTGAACACTTACTAACACTCCAGGCTGAGTGTTAACCAGTACCCTTGATAAGGGCAACCATGTAAGAAACAGTTTTGCCAGTGTGTAGCATGAGAACTATGGTGAGAATGATGACCAACTGTATGCATTCTGATTTTTCTACATTCAGACTGTTGAACGTAGACTGCTGCATTCAGAGTGGCCACAAAAATATTTGTTTTGAGTTCCTGAAGTTTCTAAAGGCATGGGCATGCCCATTTAGAAATGTCAGAGCCCTAAACTTACAATACTTACATCTATTTGAGGAGAGGTAGAAATGTAAGAGGAGAGCTTCCTTTAGGGGAAAAAAATGCCCTCATGTGATTAAAAAAAGAGAAGTCTAAAATGTACGGCACAGCATTAACTGAGCCATTCCTCATAAGGATGGATATCTGTGGAACTCAAAGACCATATTCAGAAGAATACAATTAAAACAAGACTGCAGATTTTTTATCTATTGTTTTAATCCTTGAATTTCCTTTATTTTTTTTCCACAAAATACAGTAAATTATTTTCCAAAGATTCTGTTCATGCCCTCTGTAAGCAAAAAAATTCTCATCTTTCTTGATGAGAATTCAGCTATAATTTAATAAACTATTAGAGAATGGTAGTCAACATGTGGAGAGTCGAATAACAATGATAAATTGACAATAATCGCTTCCTTTTATTAAGCTCCTATGTACCAGTGACTAAGTAAAAGGAAGTGCACAGTCTAATCTAACTCTTACTAGCCTTTCAGATGAGCTTTTACTGTATCCCTGTTCAGAAGAGCCTCAGAAATTTGCACTTGCCTTAGGTCAGCCAGTTAACAGAGGATCTAGGATTTTAATCTGTATATTCAGGACTTAAAATTCTGTGCTTTTTCCCTATATGAAACCATTGTCACGAGAATGCCAGGATAAGGACAAAAGTATAGGGTGGAATAAGATGATAGTGCAAAGAGTTCTTCACTTGGCCAAGTTCCATAATGAGTAGAAGTAGATTTTCAAAATATAGAATCCCAGGATCTACCAAGATCTAGGTTTTTAGAGTCACCTAGGTGATTTAGATACATTCTCTCCATGGAAAAGGTCTAAACTACCACTGAAATGGCACATTAACAAAACATTTGGAATATATTATATAAAAAGACAAGGACATTTGTCCTTGGAAAGGGTGAAAAAGTATAGCCTAAGGAAGAGAATTACTTGGAGCTCTTTATAGAAAGAAGAAATCAAATTTAAAGCTAGGAAAATAGGTTGTGATTTATTAACCTGATCTCCTAATCTTTTCTGAAGTTGCTTTGAAAGACTTTTGGCTATTTCAAAATGTGCATTTCAGAAGATTATAATTTACTAACTCTGAAGTTATTCAAAAGAATTTGCTACAGGTTCTCAAAGGCAATTCCAAAATAGACGCTTCAGAAATTGTATGGTGATGGAAGTTTTGTGTAGTTTCTCAAAGGGCTCATCATATAGATCTGACATAGATTTCAAAGCAGCTTGTTCTGTTTTTAAACAAATGTGCTTTAAATGGTTACATAATCTTGTGTTAAAAAAGTGAATTGCTGTTGTTCCATTTATAATTTTAAAATGTGTTTCTGTAGTATAAGATAACAATATGAGGCTGGACAGTCAATTAAAAGGAAGTCACAGAAATTTGGCATTATAGTTAAGCAAGAGTAAACATTTTTAAAAATGAGAGTTCAGGTTTTTGTATTCTCTATATGTCATACAGTTTAGTGTATCTACGGTATAATTTATAGAATATTAGGTCTGGCAGGGTCTTTACCTTCCAGTCCCATGGCCCATTCTTTAGCTGAAAGTCTTTCACAAAGTTGTTGCCAAGAGATGAGACAGTGCGTGATGAGACAAATCTAGTGATGAACATTTCATCATTTCTTAAGCACCCCGTTCAATCTTCATATCAGGTTGACATAAATAAATTTCTTCTTTTGAGATGGAATCTTCCTTCTTCTTGCTTCTACCCATCGCTCTCCGCTCAACTCACTAAGGCCTTTCCAACCACATCATCTTCCTTTTCCACATTCCAATCTCAGAGGCCTGGTGATTACTAAAGTGTCTATCTCTCATCTCTATATTAATCATTTCCATTTCTTTAATGTTCTTCATACAGCATGATTTCAGGTCACCTCAACATCCAAGATGTACTACCTTAAAGCCATCCCATTTTCTTTCTATTTCTCTAAAATATGTGTATCCATAAGTAGTTTTAAATTCAAAACGTTTGCTAAATATTTTTATTATTATTAATAAGGTTTCTCATGATATAATAATGGGGTATTAAGTAGTAAAAGGACTTCTCATTAGTCTAGGTAAGAATAATGTTTTGTTGTTAATTTCTCCTTTAATGTCTGCCTTTCTGTATTGGACTGTTAGCCACCTGAAGTAAGGAAATAGGTTTTTCTTGATCATTACTCTGTGTTCCATGCCTAGCATAGTGCCTGTCTGCTGCACTGTTAGTTTTCTATAAATATTCATTGGTTGAACAGATGGATAGATGAATGCTAAGGTCTGTGGCATAATTTTAATTTTAATTCTGTAATAAATTACTTACCCTTAGTTTCAGTAAGGCTGCGATACAAACTGGTTCATGATAGTAAATCCCATAATCTATTTTTTTGAAGAGCTATAAAATCTTTCTAGCATGACTTTTTACAAAGGATGAAACATCACATATCAAAAGCACATGGAGTATGAGATGATTTTAACTTGTGCAGTAACCAAGTTATTGATATCTATTTTTTCTTGCAAATTCTTTCATTGATCTCTTACTTCCAAGTGACATAAAGTGTTGGGTGATTATTTAGCTGATCCGAGATAGCCTTAACACCATGTTCTCAATATTTTAATCAAAAGTATAGACAGAGAATTATGAGAGGCTGATCAGTGTACAAATAGCATGGATCTGGAATATACTGTGTATATTCTGGAATCTTAATTTCAGTAGATCTCAGTAGATTGGAATGATGCTGCAGTTTCCTCTGTTTTAATCTAATATGTAGAAAAGATACAAGAATAAGCACAAATCATATGGCCAGACTTGAAAACAAGAACATGTGGCAGGCCAGAACGAAAATTTCTAAAAGATGGGAAGCAGATAGGAAGCTGCATCAGTGAGCTGGGTTTTCAGCAGTAAGCTTTGAGGGCTATCGCAGAAATCAGAGAGGGCACCTTTGAGAGAACCTTGTCCCATAAAATGACATACTCTCAGACAAGTGAAAGAGATGCCAAGAGACTAGAAAGGTTTTACTAATGCTGAAAGGAGAAGCAAATACTACCTTAGGCTGTGATAATTGAATAAGAGAGGTGGCAATCTTGTTCTAGGATGTATGGAGTTGTATGTTTCCTATAAGGTGTCATTGTTTTAAAAATATGATTTAAAACCAATATCTCAAAGAGAAGCAGCTGAGATGGAGAGAGAATTTTAGATTTTATTCTTTGAGGAAGGACTAGGAAAATTGAGACAATGGTTCTTAACTCCGTGTGTGCTTCAGAATCACTGGAGCTTTTTTGTGATTTTTAATACACTTATGGATGCCTCTCCCCTAAGGTTTTCTACTTCTTAGCTCTGGAATGAACGAAGTACATGCATTTTAAAAACATTTGTAAAGATGGTCCAAACTCATACATCTGGTTGAGAATCATCAAGTTAGAAATAGCTCAGAGAGGAAAATTTAAATAGGATATAATGTTTTCTACAAACACAAAACTGACAAAGTTCTTACTCACTGAATCCCCTAGGAAATCCAGCTTATCAATTCCCACCCGGGCTCTTTTATCATTTCTAAAATTAATCGCTAACTAGATATGAGCCAAGGGAAATGCTTTTTAGGTAACTATATTAGCAGAATGGCTTGGATAGATATCACTGGCATAGAAGCCTTGTGTTTCTTTTTCTGTATATTGTACAGCATGAGGCTGAGAATTGATTTTCTTATCTTTTTTTAACTCCTTCTTGTGCTAGGGTAGCCCAGCCCTTGTGGGTTAGTTGAACCTGGACTAGGACTAAGACTAGACCTTAGATTGTGCGTGGTTCACAGTTTATCAAATATATCAAATTCAGTAGTTCTTTATTTATAACTTCTCTCTCATTGCCATAGCAGCATCAGTTCTGTAGTCGGGCTTAACTCATTCAGAAGACATTAATTCACTCTTCTGCCCTGCAGTCTTCGCCAGATGATTTGCTGCTTTGAAAAAGTTTTCAAGATGTCCTATTTACTACAAAGTAGTTAAAGTGAGTCACCAATGCTCCATGCTCACAGCTTCTTCACTCTTCTCTCTCTGTCACTGTACTCTCCAAATCTGGTAGCTCATGGACAAATGGGAGATTTTTCTGGTTGTGTTTGTGATGATCTGATCTTGAAAAAGTGAAAGGGTAAGTTGGCTCAGCTGTATAGGAATTTTCTTCTCAAATTCTCTTCCCCTTGGAAAAGGGTAGCAGAGGTTACACAACGTCTAGCTTAGAAGGTATGTTTGGCTTAAAACTTACTATGGTTCAAACATAATTTTACTCTAGTACCTGAGACCTGTCTAGCAGATTTTTTATTTGCCTGAATATTGCCATGAGTTGTCTTCCTAAATAAGCTAAAGTATTTGAACTCATAATGATGTTCTAGCCCTGGGAGAAAGCAGTCAGTAAGACCAGATCTGGCTCTCACACAGGGAAGCAGACCAGAAGCTTTGGGAGAGGACGAGGTTGTGATGAGGAGGTGGAGTGGACATGTTACATTTGTGTCTCCAGAGGAGGCTTTGAGACCCAAATGTACCCTGCTTTATAAGAACAAGACATATCTGAAAATAAAGGCTCATTGTAGAAAACTAGTCGACCAAAGCACCTTTCATGTCCCCTCTTTCATCTGCTCCATGCATCCTAAGAAAGAAGGAATGTCCAGCCACTCATTTTTCAATCAAGGAGATAAAAATTAAAAAGTAAGTATCTGATTACTTTTATATTTTCCTTTTTGTCTGCAAAAGACAAATAAATAGGCCCTTTCCCCACTGATTTTTTTCTTTATTTTAGTTTTGGTATGAGAGATTTTTATAGTTCATTTCTTAATGCCTCAATCTGTAAAACTAGTTTCCTGCTGTTACCTTTAAGAAAGTTACAAATAACAGTTTTTCTCTCATCTCAGGATGAATTTAATTCTCTCAGACATGTTTACATTTTAAGCCTCTCATTAAAAAAAATAAACCTCTTCTTTTAATAAAGAAATTTTGGACATAGTAGACTTAGATGGAGCTAGTGTGATTATGGAGTAAATTTTGGAATATATGGTTGTCTCAGGGCTCCCACATTCACATCAAGAGATAGAAACACTACCTTGTCCTGATGATGGCACTACAAGCAGACTCATATCAAAATCCCCATCACTTCTGAGTTTTCCCAGCTATGACTCCTGATATGCATAAAGGGGTCCTGTAAAAGCAGTTAATGACTTTGATTTTTCATTGCCAGCTCCATCTGCCTATTGATATTCTCACTCTCAAAAATCCATCTCAGCATTTCTAGGTGATTGGCAGAGAACTTTTGTATCAGTAAGGTTGTAGTGTACAGTGATTTCAAGTTTGGTCCTTGGAGTAATAGGAACCTAGGCTTGAAATCCAGTCCCTGCACTGATTAGGATGACCTAGAGCACATTGCTTTATTTTCTTTAATTTTAAATTTCTTACCTGTGCACAGGAGATGATGTTCAACCTCCAAGAAAAGAGACAGAAAATTATTAAGTGCCTGCTACAGAATAAACAGCCAATAAATGTTGGCTCCCTCTTTGACAGTTACCTTACTTACCAACCAGATAGTCTTCTTGTTTTCCCTCTTCTCATCAGTTGGGCTAAGTTGCTAAACATCATAACAATGATGATTATAATAGCTATTGATACTGTCAACTTAGAAAAGGTGGAAAACCAGATTGCCAAGCAGTAAGACAAGGTATTTATTGGGGTCTTAGGAACTGCATTTCAGAAGATAGATTTGGCTAGAGGCAAATTGTGTTCCAAAGATGAGGGAGAAGAGCAAGGATTTTTAAAAGAAAGCTAAGGATGATCGCACACATTGTTTTGAAATAATTATCATTGGTGGAAGTGATTGACTTAATACATGAGGCCATAGCTCATTGGTTGTTGCTGTTGAAGAGTGAAGAGCTGGTGAAATTCAGCTGTTTTACAGGATGTTGTGGTCGTGGTCATGGTGGTTTGGCCCAGTTCAAAGTGTCAAGAGAAGTTTCCGGTTTTTGTTTTTGTTTGTTTGTTTTCCCCAGGGTTTCAGATCTTGCAGGCAGTCCTTTTTTTTTTTTTTTTTTTTTTTTTGAGTCAGAGTTTTACTCTGTCGCCCAGGCTGGAGTGCAATGGCACGCTCATGGCCACCGCAGCCTCCACCTGCTGCTGGGCTCAGGCGATCCTTCTGCCTCAGCCTTCCAAGTAGATGGAACTACCAGCACGCGCTACCAGACCAGGCTTATTTTTTTATTTATTGTAGAGCCGAGGTCTCACCAAGTTGCCCAGGCTGGTCTCGAACCCCTGAGCTTAGGCAATCCTCTCGCCTTGGCCTCCCAAATTGCTAGTATTATAGATTTGAACCACCATGCCCGGCCTAGGCTGTCCTTCTTAAAATGACTTCTTGACCCTTAGAGCTCTGAACTAGAGTGACACCATTTTGTATTTCACATTTTCCAATGATAATTATAATTCAACTTCACTTTTTTTGCAGCAATAAATTTATGTGCATCATCTGCATACAATAAATATTCTTATCCGTATCTCGGAGGGAGAGAGCAAAGCTAAAATTAAAGCTAAATATTTTAGTTATAATTCATTCCCACCCCCACTACCCCATCCAAAAGAAATCTCCTACCCTGTTTTGAATTTCAATCTTTCCCTTTTCTTACCTTGATTAAACCTGGTCTTTTTCACAATAACTGCCCTAAAAATCCAACTCTGATACAGTAGTAGAAAATATAACATTAGGGAATAATATAAGCTGGGAACACATTTTGTTTGTAGCATTCACCTTATCCGGGGCATTCTGTATGCAATGAGGGCTGCCTCAGGCCACTGGCTTTTCAGGTATTCATTAATCCTGAAGAAAGCTTCAGGTTGGGGTCATTACTGCTTAATTACAGTTTGTGATTACTGGCACAGTCTTCGGTGACCTTATTCTGTGTGTTGGCCTGCTTGTTCACAAGAGAATCCATGCAGCTGGAAATTTTGGCTGACTAGAAAGTTTAAATGCGGATTTTTTTTGGCTTGAATTGAAGTCTGTTCTTGCTGAAATGTCAACACATTTTTCTCCCATCTGGGTATGGTTAATCACGGTGCTTGCTTTTATATACTTTTTTTCATAAGCTTTGCTTTTGAGATGTGCCTGAACTTATCAAAATACTGTTTTAAAGCAAAGCTTTGAGCAGAAGAGCTCCTCTGTCATTATTTACTCTTTGTGGGCATAACAGGGGAGGTTTTCTCATGAACACTTCATCATATTTGAACCTGTAGTCTAGGCGACATCCAAGACTGTGCAGAAATTGGAAGAGACTTTAATTTCATGATTACTCTAAGAATAATGTTGTTCAGCAATCATAGGATAGGAAGCCTGGTCTAGCAGCAAAGAGATCTTGGTGAGGAACTGGTAAATCTGATTTGATTCTATGCTGAATTGCAACTGATTCCCGGGCAAAAGAGTTTCACTTCCTAATTCACACATTATCATGCCACAACTATTTATTAAGTGCTCCTTTGAGCCACACACTGGGAAATGTACTATAGATCGTGAGGTTTGTGAAGATTGAAATAGCACGTTCTCTTTCATCATCCTATCTACAATACCTTTCCCAGTATGTGACAGTACATTAAAAAATGTGTTGTGTGGCTGGGCACTAGTAAAATTATATCTATGGACAATACATTTTGATTAGCATATAACTTTTTACATGTCATGAAGTATTTTTTTCTTTTGAGGTTTTTCAGTTATATAAAAATGTAAAAACAATTCTTAGTTTGTGAACTGTACACAGACAGCAACCTGAATATGGCTCACGGGCTATAGTTTAGCAACCTCTGATATATACAACAAACAAAATAGATAATAGCATGATCACTACTGATAATATTTCTTCTGGGTTGTATTGGAAGGAACATAAAGATCTTTTCAGTGTCTGGTATTTCTCAAGGAAATAATGACTTCTATGCTGGGACCACAAAAGGAGAAAGGATGAACCAGCTAAACCCATAGATAAGGGCGTATATAAAAGTTCAGCAGCAAGAAAATATGGTATGACTGAAACACCAGAGTATAAAATGGGAAATTATGAGAAATGTGTATCTACTGAAGTAAGCATATTATGAATAGCCTTGCATATTATACAAAAAATTTTGGAGTAATAGGAAACCTTTGGAAAGTTTATAACTAGTACACAAGTATAAGATTAAATTTGTCTTTTAAAATATTTCTATGGAAGCACAGGGAGAATGGAATAGACTTAGCTGTGCCTCAATATAATTTTACTTACAAAACAAGTGGCAGGTCAGATTTGGCCTCTGGGCTACATTTTGCTAGAGTCAGAGAGCCTGATGGAAGTCTTATTTTTTGGCAAATTACTAAAATTCTTTACTATTATGTTCTGGTGAACTCTTCTTTTCCTTCAGGGAAAAGTCTATCAGAAGTTCATAAATATAAATGAAGAGTGGAAAACGTCCATTTCCTATGTTGAAAGGAAGCAGTAGCTCTGGGTAAACATCAGACAACAGCTACTTGATTTCACCTCATTCAATGCCATTATCATTTTCCAGAGGATTCGTCCTTCTGTAGAGTAATTTGCTCCATTACTAGTTTTTTTTTTCTTTTTTTGAGTTGGAGTCTCACTCTGTCGCCCATACTGGAGTGCAGTGGTCGCTCCCGGCCACCACAGCCTCGACCTGCTGGGCTCCAGCGATCCTTCCGCCTCAGCCTTCCGAGTAGCCGGAATTACAGGCACACGCTACCACGCCCGACTAGTTTTTGATTTATTGTAGAGATGAGGTCTCGCCAAGTTGCCCAGGCGGGTCTCGAACCCGCGGGGTCAGGCAATCCACTCACCTCAGCCTCCCAAAGCGCGAGATTACAGGCTGAGCCACTGAGCCCAGCTAATCACTAGTTTTAATGTTTGCTTTTATTCGCATCTGGATCCTGAGTTCCAGCTCATGCTCTTGAGTTTCCTATATGACACTGGCCACATTCACCTGAGTTATAAGATGACCAGATAGTTAACATGAAGTCCAGTCTTTAATTACAGTTACTTCAAATTCAAGTAGAGGGAAGGGAAGAATGAAGAGAGGTTGATTAATAAGGACAAATATACACTTAAATAAAAAAGAAAACCTGATGTTTGATAGATCAATGGGGTGGCTATAGTTAATATTAATCAATTATACATTTAAAAAAGGATGGAAGAAAATAATTTGAGTGTTCCTCATGTAATGAAAAGATGAGTATTTAAAGTGATGGATAACCCAATTATCCTGATTTGAGTATATGAATGTGTCAAATTATTTTATGTGCCCTGAAATTATGTACATCTAATATACATCAATTAAAAAATCCAAGCAGAAAATGGCAAGACCTTTCTGCCAAATTATTTAATTTTAAAGACATTTTGCAAATTTTGATACAAGAAAGAACAATTTTTCAAGTGGTGAGATTCCAAAGACTATCTAGAATTCAAATGTGTATAAGAAGTGAAGTGATGTAAAACCATAAACTTGTATGAGAGCAATAATATATATGAATATGAACAAATTCTATAGAAGTAAAGATTTTTTTTGTCAAAGGCTTCAGCACACATATCCAAGGTTGAAAATTATGGCTATGGGAGGACAGACTAGAAATTTGAAAAGTCATGAACTTACTGACAGGTTTGACATTCTGAAAAATTTGTGCAATTATGTTCTTTATTTAAGAAGAGAAAAAATTCAAGAGATTTTTGTAGAGTACATTAGTGTGTGTAATGTGCAGTGGAAAGACCCCAAGCTGGGAGCCAATACAACCTGGGTGATAGTCTTATACCTGTCATTCACTAGTAGCTGTTTGCCTTTGAGCAGGTGCTATGATGCCCTATAAAGTAAGAAGAAAGAGAATATCACTATATTACCTCCACATTTGCATCTTACCTCTGCCACCTCATCATTCCAGTAAAGGTAATTTTCCCCAACAGTAGCTAATATGCAAAATTACATCATTATGTTAGTATAATTTGTAGTACTATCATAATTAATACAACATTATATGTACAATTATAGCAACAATAATTATTCATAAGTTAACCACTAAAATATTTTTATAATAAACAATATGCTGATTGGAAGGCTTATATTTTATAGCTGAAATTCTTCCAAAATGTATCTGCGGCTTTTACTCTTGATCTAATCCTAGCAAGTAAGTTCTATTTACAGGCCAAGAGCTGAAAAAAACAGTCACTCCTCTCCTAACAATGAGAAAAAGGAAGATAATCTGCAAAATCATTTATTAAAGTCATCAAAGTCCTAAGGGAGCAAGTGTGGGCAGGGCTGGCACAAACCTTTTCAACTTTGGTAGTGTATGGGAAGAATAAATAGCTTTCATAGAAGCATGTAAGGAAAAAAAATCAGCTAAAATTGTAAATGCTTCTTAAAGGTCAAGAGTGGACTAAGATTTCAGTATAAATATACTTAGAGCCCCAGACACAGGGGATGATGCTCTAAGTCACAAATTCTTCCCCATGGACCTCTACCAGGTGCACACAGAGTGACCGAGTGCAAGGCAAGAGACTGGAGAGTCCCCCTGAGGCTGGCCTGTGGTAAGGTAGATATGTATGAGGTGACTCGACGGCACTGTATGAAAGGTAAAAAAAGTAATACTGCCCACTTCTCTAGATCTTTCTTCCATACGAAGCACAAGACTTACACCACCGAGGGAGAACAGAAAACACTCACTCTTACCATCAGGAATGCCGATAGGGGAGCAGGAAAACTTCCTAGACCGAGACTCAAAATACCAGTACAAAACAGAGATGTTTTGTTACCTCTTGTGGAGAGCCAGAAAACTCTCTCTTGTCCAACACCTGACACAAACTTAAAATTAAGAGTTTGGCTGATGTGGGAAGGAATGCTAAAAATGTCTCACCCACAAGGCCTATATGAAAAAGACTTGCCTTAGCCTGAGGATGAACCCGGAGAACAAGAACACTCACCAGCCCCATAACAAAAATAAAACTAAGTAGCAAGCAACAGCAACCCACTGATGAAACGGGTGTTGAGAGATTCCTTCTGTGATTCAGGCATTCAGGAATTGCTGAAATGGGAGGGCAGAATAAGAATACTAGAAGCCTTCCAGCAACCCTGGCCCCTAAGTATAAGATAATGGCAGCCTAACACTGAAGATATTTGAAAGATATGGTTCACTGAGAATAGTGGCAGCAGCAAAAAAGTCAAACCCAACTCAGTTACTGACCAGATTAGTAAAGACAGTTAAAGATGTCAAAACTCCTCTGTTAGTAATCAATAGAAAAATTAATTACTCCTTTAACTAACAGCCCGAGAGAAGTCATGTCTAGGAGTAAATACTATTTCCTTCAGACTCTACTGTTCTTTGATATGGTCAATATTCAATCAAAACTTCCATAACTCACAAAAGACTCATTGTAAGAAGGTATAGTAACCTACAGAGCTAGACACAGATAATCCAGATATAAGAACAATTAGGCCGAAGTTTGATATTACAATAAATAATATGTTAAAGGATCTAATAAAAAAGATGGGCAAAACATGAACAGATGGAAACTTTCAAAAGAGAAACAAAAATTATCTTAAAAGACAAAATATTAGAAACTAAAAAAAAAGGGCTGTTAGAGGTGAAGATTCCCTTTAATGGGTTGATCAGTAGACTGGACACACTTGAGAAAAGGATGAGCTTGGAGGCAGATCAAAAGGTATTATCCAAAATGAAATATAAAGAGAAAAAATGCTAATATAACATTCAAAAGCTGTGGATCAATAGCAAATGATCTAAAATATTAACTAATTTGAATCTAGAAGAAGAAAAGATATAGGACTAAGCAAAATAGATATTTGTATAAATAATGGCTAGGATTTTTCAAAATTTATGAACAATAGATCTATGTTGTTCAACATAGTTCATTCAACAAATAACAAACAACAAATCTATAAAGCTGCGAGTACCACACAAAGAACATAACATAAATATATCTGCATATTTCATAGACAAACTGCTAAAAATCAAAGATAGAGATTTTTATAGGCAGCTGAAGGAATGTGAAATAGCACTAAGAGAAGAGCAAAGATTAGAATTACAGATTTCTCATCAGAAACTGTGCAAGACAGAAGAAAATGAAGTGACAAATTTAAGTATTAAAAGTAAAAATCTGTTACCTACAATTCTGTACTCAGTGAAAGGATATTTCAAAACTGAAGACAAAATAAATATTTTTCACAAAAACAAATGCAGACAGAATTTATTGCTAGCAGAAAGCCTGTATTACAAGAAATAACAAGCCGGGCTCGGTGGCTCAGCCTGTAATCCCGCGCCTT
>CAUYQG010043160.1:0-25255 GCA_963574415.1 Tarsius wallacei | reverse complement strand
CTCGGTGGCTCAGCCTGTAATCCCGCGCCTTTGGGAGGCTGAGGTGAGTGGATTGCCTGAGCCCGCGGGTTCGAGACCCGCCTGGGCAAGCGAGGCCTCATCTCTACAATAAATCAAAAAAATTAGCTGGGGGTGGTAACGCGCGCCTGTAGTTCCAGCTACTTGGAAGGCTGAGGCGGAAGGATCGCCGGAGCCCAGCAGGTCGAGGCTGCAGTGGCCGGGAGCGGCCACTGCACTCCAGCCTGGGCGACAAAGTGAGACTCCAACTCAAAAAATAAATAAATAAATAAATAAATAAATAATAAAAAGTAAATTAAAAATAGTGAGGGAATAAATGAAGCCCCTTAATATCTCTGTGTCGTGTCTATAAATTGGGGACAATGTTTACTATGTTTTATGGGAATTAAGTGAGATAATGAATGTTAAAAGTCCTTAGCAACCTTTCTATAGAAGGCATTCACTACATGATTACAGTTATTTTTGCATCCTCTCATTATCTCATTTGATCCTCATATTAACTCTGAAAAATAATATTTTGCAGATGACAAAATCGTGGTCCATGGAGATAAAGACAATTGTTCACTTGATTTGGCATCAAAGAGTCTCCATTTGTGGAAATGGTACAGAGAAGAAGGCTAGAGGAGAGAGAGAGGTTCACTCCTCATGTTTTCCTTTTCCAGTAGAGAAGGGTTAGCCCAGACTCACTGCCAGAGGGATGGAACTCCAAAAGAATGGTCAAATACATAATCAATGAACATTTTGTTTCCTAATGTGTTGATCACTAGAAATTGTGTTGAGCTCACTCTATAATTGCATTTACTTCCTTGATAATGTAACATGACAATAGAGAGGATAGCACAATGTAACTTGATTTTAATAGAGCACATGACAAGGCTTACTGTAGATCTTATGCACAAGATGGTAGAATGTGGGTTCACTTGCTGTGTTTCTCATCTAGATCAAGCATCAGCAAAATTTTTCTGGAAAAGGCCAGAGAGTAAACTTGGAAAGCCATATGGTCTCTGTCACAACTATCCAGTTCTGCCATTATAGAATGTCACACATTGGAGTGTAAAAGCAGCCATAGACAAAATGAAAAAAATTTTTGTGGCTGTGCTCCAATAAAACTTTATTTACAAAAACAAGGTGCAGGCCTGATTGGCCCACAAACCATAGTTTGCCAATCTCTGGCCCTAGTGGTTGAATGACTATACCCCTAAGTGTGCCATAGACTAAATTGGCAAGAGTCTATTGCAGTGATATGAGGACAAGTTGACTACATTTATAAGTGATACAAAGCTAGGAGAAATGTCCAATATGATGGATGACAAAGTCAGGATTAAAAATTATGCTGAGGAGCTAAAACAATGAGCCTAAATTTATGTGATATAAGCGAATGCCTAAAAGTATATTGTTCTTTGATTAACAAAACATCAACAGCAAAGCTAAGCTATTAATACATTCTACCAACAAAGTAAAGGGAAAACTAAATTTAGGAATAATTGCTCAAAAACAATCTGACCATATGCTTCATTCATTATGCATTCACTAATTCATGCATTCATTCACTCATTTAGTTTATAACACTAAGCCCCAGTTGTTTATTAGGGCCTCTGTATAGTGCTGGATTGGCTTGGATGATTAAAAAAAAAAAAAGCCTCAATTCTTTAGAACACATAGTATAGTCTATTATACAGGACAGTTATCCTTTTATTCTTTCATTCATTCATTCTTCTTTTGTTTTTTTCAGCAACTCAATGTTGAAGACAACAATGTGACAGGGCCAGAATGTGGTATGGGGATGAAAAAGGCAAATGAGATTTAGTCTCTACCTTTCTGGAACTCAGAAAATAATCTTGGAAAAACACATACGTAAACAGATAAATTATCATGTACATGTACCATGTTCCATGCTGTTTCAGAAATGTAAATCAAATATTGTGAGGGCAGAGAAATTGAAACAGCTAATTCACTCTGGAGGAGTTCATGAAACCCTAACATTTGAACTGTTTCTAGAAAGTGAGTTGGGAGTTTTACTACCAGATATTGAAATAGTCTTTGATGTCTGAGGAATGTCTGTGCCTAGCTACAAACAACTATGAATACCTGCGCTTCGTTTAATAGTCCATTTGACAAAACCATATATTAAATTATAGGCAAATTTTTAAAAATAATGCTCTTTTGATATATACCTATGTGGCTTACAAATTTTACCAACTGCCTTTAAATAATTAAGCTGCAGTTACAAATGTAGTCTCTTAGTTGGGTTTTCTCCAAAGTCATTCCCTGATCGAGGGTTGACCATACACAACATATTTGGGGGTCATGGGAGGTCAACAGAGGAACGGGCAATCAGTATGGGGAAGGAGGGTCAGCCCATAAGGGGCATGTTATTGAGTCAGTAGGTGACTTTCACTTACTACTATAAGGAAGCTCTAGCAAAGGATGTAAAGCCATGCCTCAGAAGTATCCTGGTCAAAGGGCAGGAAGGCGGGGTTACTATACACATCTGTTAGTCACTGGGTAGGAGCTGTCCCAGGGCAATGATGGGGGCAGTCAATTCCAAGGCACTTCCAGCCTACTCTGTGCACACCTAGGAGTGGCTCTTGACAGCCTGTGGGCAGCCCCCTGACAAAGATGCAGTTCACACTGCAGAGAATCAGCTGGAATGCATAGAAATGGGGATTTGAGGGCACATGACTGGAACATCAGCACAGCTGCTACACTATGTCTGAGCCTTATTTTTATTTATTTATTTATTTTTGAGTCAGAGTCTCACTCTGTCTCCCAGACTGGAATGCAGTGGCACGCTCCTGGCCACCACAGCCTCGACCTGCTGGGCTCCGGCAATCATTCCGTCTCAGCCTTCCAAGTAGCTGGAACTAGAGGCGCATGCTACCACACCCAGCTAATTTTTTATTTATTGTAAAAATGAGGTCTCACCAAGGTGCATGGGCTGGTCTCCAACCCATGGGCTCAGGCAATCCACTCGCCTCGGCCTCCCAAGGTGCCAGGGATTATAGTCTGAGCTTTTTAAAAATCGTAGATACCTTCACGAACAGACAAAACATACAGACAAATAATTCTTACAAATGTACTAAAACTTATTCTAAAATAGCATTTCATTCATCACTTCATTATATTTGTACTTGCACTTTCAGTTTTCTAGAGTTATTGCTATGCAGTTTTTATTTCTTCCTAGGGTTTTCATTGTAATATTTTGACACTTTTCCTAGTTGCAGTTATTACATGCCATACTCAAAGTATATAAGAATAACTTGAGCCGGGCTCGGTGGCTCAGCCTGTAATCCCGCGCCTTGGGAGGCTGAGGTGAGTGGATTGCCTGAGCCCGCGGGTTCGAGACCCGCCTGGGCAAGCAAGACCTCATCTCTACAATAAATCAAAAAAAAAAAATTAGCCGGGTGTGGTAGCGCGCGCCTGTAGTTCCAGCTACTCGGAAGGCTGAGGCGGAAGGATCACCAGAGCCCAGCAGGTCGAGGCTGCGGTGGCCAGGAGTGGCCACTGCATTCCAGTCTGGGCGACAGAGTGAGACTCCAAATCGGAAAAAAAAAAAAAAAGAAAGAATAACTTCTCAGACCAGCTGAGGTTAAAACTCCCATAAAGTAATGCAAGCCAGTCAATAGGCTGAGTAAAGCTCTTCAATACATCCTTATGATATAATTTTCTAGGTCCACTTTCTCACATATGTTTTCCTTTTGACAATTTGGGGAGCTCCCCACAAAATGTGTACTCTGTCTTGATGGGCTGGTATTACACTTCTTTGCCTCTTATTCTCTTGTCCGTCAACATTACTAAAAATTCACAAATTTCTACTCATATTTTATTAGACTCTGTACAGCTTTCTAGAGTTTTCATCTTCTAGGAGGTGAGCCATTCGATCTGTGTACTTCACATGCTTCTCAAGAACTTTTGGTTAATTCATCATTTTGGAATACCTTCTTCTACTTGGTCATTTATACATGACCATCAGTGCTGTCCTGTCCTGCCTGAGCTTTAAACATAATTTGTTTTGTTATTTTTGAAGTTACTTGACTTATGTATACTTATCTAGTTTATTCTTTCTTAATTACTCTGATAGAGGCAAGTACAGATTTCTATTTTATATACAAATACTTGATTAAAGAAAATAAAAATATTTATTTGTATGGGAAGTGGCATAGCTTTGTAATAAGAGGACAGGTCCTGGAGTCAAACGCCTAGGTTCAAATTTGGGGCCCCCACTCACCAGCTATGTGGTCCTGGAAAAGTTGCTTAATCTCTCTGGACCTCTGTCTCCTCATTTGTAAAATGGAATTAATAGAGCCTCCTTTTTTTTTATAGTATTATACAAGTTATTTGATGTGGGTCACTTAGCATGGTGGCTGGCATGTAATAAGCCCTAGGTAAGCATTTGCTTTTTTTTTTTTTAATAAAGATTATGATGAATCAACTGTCCCTAATTTATTAAAATCAACTGAAGCATTGAGCGTATCCTATAGTATTAGCCTTTTCAGTATAAAAACTACCTTATACATTTTATAACTTTTCTCTATGAGTAGTGTAATTAACTCATAACCTTTCACAGACATAACGTTTCCCAATTAACTATAATTATTACTACTATTTTCCTATTATTGATGCTCAAATTGCCACCACTTAGCTGATGGATGTTCCTTCAAGCTGGTTTCCTTGTCCATGCAGTGCATTCTGGGTTATTTTGAGGCAACTTGCTTTCTGGCAACAAGAAGGCATTCCAAATCCATCCTGTCTTTTTTACCCATTACCAAACACATGGAATACGCATCTTAGTTTTTTTTTAAGTGCAGTGTTAACAACTAAAATCTAGATACTAGAGTTGGTAATGTGTTGGATAAAGGTGTATTAAGCCATTTTTAGCAATGATAGAGCTATATTATTTTAATTCATGAGTTCACACTTACTTTCTCAATATTACAAATTAGTTTGTAAAATCCCACTTTTTAGGCAGTGTGAGGTTTCTTGACTACTACAATATTATCTTAATAGCAGCAAAGAGAATGGAAATGAAGGGATATGGGTGGCAAAAAGAACAGAATATGCAAAGGCAGAGTAGCAAAGAGGCAGGCTTCCATGCAGTGACTCAGGAACCCAGGCTTCTTTCACTTAGTAGCTCTACCATCTCCTGGAGCTGAAAGTCCTCTGGATCCCCTGCATTACACCAACAGCTGAAGGAAGCTTTTAACAGACTAGCCCTGGTTGTAGTGTTCATCATGTAGATCCATTCTCTTACAGTGGCC
Organism: Tarsius wallacei; assembly: GCA_963574415.1. Lineage (NCBI taxonomy): Eukaryota > Metazoa > Chordata > Mammalia > Primates > Tarsiidae > Tarsius > Tarsius wallacei. The sequence goes on along the minus strand of CAUYQG010043160.1, from coordinate 19,979 downwards.
TGAATGTGAGCCAACCTAAATGCAGATGAAGCTGTAGAATGTAATTTAGCTAGATGCCCTGGAAGAAGAGGAGCATGAGTGGTCTCTACCATTCAAAGCAGTCCCTGGTTTTGCTCGTCATGATGCCCCAGAGCCTTCTCAGCTCAATATCAAGAAGACATAGGCCCCCAATAAGCATATATTAAACAAATTAATAGTAAATGACACAAGGCTGAAAAGTTAATTTGAGAGCCAGATTACCTGGGGTCTTGAATATCATGCTGCCTAAAGTGGCCTTTCTTATGGAGGCTGTGAGAGTCTTCATATCAATACTGTGCTGTGGCTGCTATTAAATTGCATGCAAATGCAATTCAAGTATATCTACTGAGAAGAGAGGGCAAACATGAACTGAACAAGTGGTTTTCTTACCAGCTACAGCATTTTCTTCAGTTCTGGACACCATCTTGTTGAAAAGACTTTAAGGAAGCATTAAAAAAAAACTTTAATGAAGCAGGAAGCATTTGAAGATCAACTGAGGCTGGAAACTGTTTCCTCTGAATGTAATTGGAAAAAATAATGAGCTATTCGACCAAGAAAAGAGAGATCCAGTGGGAGGGTATGGAGACAGCTGAGGTATGCAGGCCAGAAGTCTCAAATCAGCTGGAATTCTCTGGGAAGTTCCAAAGCAACCCCAGTCAGACTGGTGAGGTGGAAGCCTTAAAAGTGATGTGGCCAGAGTCATACGATAGTTGTTGCTTTGTGACTGGCTTATTTCACTTTAGCATAATGTCCTCAAGTTTCATTTTGCAACACATGATAGGATTGCCTTCCTTTTTAATGCTGAATAATATTCCAGTGCGTGTGTGTGTGTGTGTGTGTACATTTTGTTTATGTATTCATCTGTCATGGACATCTGGGTAGCTACTGTCTCTTTAAATATACAAGGTCGGACAGTTACGTTTGTGAACTCATCCTGGAGAAAGTGCTGCATAACTCATTGCTGAGTATCACTGTGGTCACCTTTAAGGTATTCCCCTTGGGAAGCTATGCACTGATGTCAGCACCTACTCCACCCATCAAAGCAATTTTGGAACTCATTCTAGAATAGCCATCAGAACTGTTGTCGTATTACCCTTGATGTCCTGAATGTCATCAAGATGTTTTCCTTTCAGTATTTCCGTTATCTTCACGTAAAGAAAAAGTCACTGGGGGCAGATCAGGTGAGTAGGGAGGGTGTCCCAATGCAGTTATTTGTTTATTGGCTGAAACCTCCCTCACAGACAGTGTCATGTGAGTTGGTGTATTGTCATGATGCAAGAGCTCCTTCAGGACCATTTTTGCACACACCTTTCTCATGCTAAGATTTTCAGTTAAGATCTTCCTGACTGTTTCTCTATCAATGCTTATTTGGTCTACTGTGTTTCTCACAGTCGGCCATGATTTTGATGCACAATTCAATGAATTTTTGCAATGTTTTCATCAGTTCTGCTTGTTACTGGCTGTCCTGGCCTCTCTTCATCAGTGACACTTTCTTTCCCCTCAGAAAAACATTTAATCCATTTGTACACTGCCGTTTTCTTCATGGCATTATCCCCATAAACTCGGACTAACATGTTCCTAATTTCACTTTCACTCTTTCCAATTTAACAAGAAATTTAGTGTTTGCTCGATGCTCTAAAATTCAAACTCCAACATTCTCACAATGACAGCTCTGATGGCCATTCCAGAAAAGATTTCCAAAATTGCTTTGACGGGTGTACTAGGTGCTGGTGTCAGTGCATAGCTTCCCACAGGGAGTATTCAAAAGTGACCACAGTGTTACTTAGCGATGAGATATATAGCAGTTTGTCTAGGATGAGTTTGTGAACCTAATTGTCAGACTGTGTACTCATTACTACTAAACTGAACATCTAAAAAAATGATTAAAATAGTAAAAGAAAAGAAAAGAAAGAAAAAGGTGATTTTCTCAGTCACTGAACTGAAATTCAATGACCCCTTAAACCCACAATGGATGGAGATCTTATCCACCCAGGCTCCATCCTTTTTGCTCCTCCTTTAGGGGGAATAATGGTTTTGAAAGGCTGCTTCCAAGATACCCAAAGTGTGTATCTGATGGTATCTTTCTGCTGAGAGGTCTGCAACATAGGCTGTTTTGCTCTTCAGATCCAGAATGTGAGTTAAGTGCTGACATGTCAACTTTCTTAGAATTTCCAAGAACTCCATTTCCAAATACCCATTCTTTTCCTCTGGGATATTTCCAATTTGTGAATACGGAATACAGTTTGCAATTATGAGTTCTGACGTTGAGAAATCAGGTTTGCAAACTGGCTTCTGCATTCACAAGTTGTATATGTTTGAGAAAGTAAATTAATTTGCTTGAGCCTCAGTTTCCTTGGCAATGAAATGAGACTAATATAAGTTCCCTATTGAACCTCTTCTCCAGATCCTCTCTCCACTCATCTGCACCCTGCTCTCTAACAGGGAGACTACCCTATATGGACTACACCAGTGGTTCCCCCCAACCCCCACCCGGCCCACTAAGGGATATCTGGAAATGTAGAGACATTTTTGCATACCACAACGGTTGATATTGGCATCCAGTGGGTAGAAGCTAGGAATGCTTTTAAACATCCTACAATGCCTAGGGTCGTTCTCCACAACAAAGAATTGTTTAATCTCAAAGTCAACAGTGCAGAGGTTGAGAGACCCTGGACCACAGGATTCTCTTGCCATGTGTCTTCTAGTTAATTTCAGCTAATGGAGAGCCCTAGCAGGGTTCAACAGAGGGAGGGAAGGAAATAGCTATGTATCCCCTTTACTTCTACTCCAAGGATGTAGGATTATTTATCCTCTTTATTCCTACTCCTACCTTGGGTGGTCTGTGTCCCTCCATCAAGGGCCTCTGCTCGTCACACACAGGCTTTTCTCCTTCCAAGTTCTGGCAACTGCTATTACCCTCATCTCTGTGGCCTAAAGGCGGTAACACCTTCACTGCTACCTTTGTAAATAATCCCCTTTCACGTTTACCCTCCTCAAATTGTCATAATTTTATTGTATCACCTGTTTCCTTTTGGGATGCCGAGTGGTATCAGTACCAACCTCCTATGGCTGTCAAACAATTTCAGTGAGATAATAGATAGAAACATTTGGCATAGAGAGGTCTGTGGTAAACGTCCAGTAAGTCATAGCCTTCTCGTGGGTCCACTTTGGGCATTGCTGTTATCCTGGGTCTTCTTGAAAAATGAGCCCCCACTTCACACGAGTCCCTTGAAAATTTCTCCCTTTTTAATTTGCAGTGTACTTAGATCTTAAAAGTAGATCAATTTTTTCTCTGTGTTCCAGTGTCTAGAGAGAGCCTTTCTGCCGTAGAGCTCAAATATGGCACTAAAATATGTTGTGAGTTGGAAAGCCTTTGCAGAAATTCCAGGCTTGTCTCTGCTCTGAGACTGCAAGACATTATTTGTGTCCCTGTCACATAAATTTGGAAACCCTGTCCATGCTGGCCTTTTTCTCTCCAGGTTTCCTGACTCAATGGTAAAAATGGATGAGCCCAATTTTTATTCCTAGTGGCAGGAAGAGAACGGTAGGGTTACAGCCTCTGCAGATACAGTTGGACAAGATTCAAACAAGCGAGGGGGATCACTCTGCTTCTGCCCAAGAGAGCATGGGACCTTGGGCAGCTTACCCATGTGTGAAATGCAAGACCAGAGTCCAGGCATAGAGTCTGTATGAAGGAGCCTGTGGTACAACTCATTATTCATTTCAATAACATATATTGATACTTAAGAGTACTTGTAATCTTTCACATTTAAGCCTATTCCATGCTCTCACCTCCAGGATACAGAACAATAATAATTATAGATAATATTCACATTCCATCCACTGTCTCATTTAGATCTTGCAAAACTTTATGAAGTCGGTCTTCCTACTGACCCATTTTTAAGGATGAGAAAATTGAGACTTGGGGAAAGTAAATCATTTGCTCAAGCTTCATAGTGAACTGCATTCATATGCACAGAATTCAACTCTTGAGTCAGATAGACAAGTGTGAATATAGGAAAGTTACTTTGCCTTATTCACTCTTGACCTCTGTGCCACAGGAATCATGGTACCCAACTCACTGCCTAGTCCATGGCTGATGCTAAGGACTGGCAGATAGCACTATTATTCATGAAAAAGGGTCTGCCAGGCTGGCGTGCCTGAGTTTCAATACTGCTCTGCCTCTTAACAGTTGTATTCCTAGGGCAAATGAGTTAACCTGCCTGGGCTCATCTTCCTCATCTGCTGATCAGAAGATAACAATGTCTGCCTTCTAGGGTTACCATGAGAACTCAGTGACAAATGCAAATGTCTCCAAAGTGGAGCACACACATCCCAAGGTGGGGCTCAGGATGATTCACTGGGGTAGAAAGAAGTTATTAAAATTTCGATTTCAAATTTATTTAATTTGTCTCAAAATAAAAAAGGAAATTGAGGTTTGCTAAGATTTAATGTATGTGTACACCCTTGCCACCCATATTTAATCTGTGTGTCAGCTCTTTTCTTTATTTTTCAATGCAGAGTAGCTAGTAACACCTCATTCACTCATTTGCTTTTAGCAAATTGCCTTGTGTGGCAGTTTATGTATGCCCGGTAAATGAATTTAGGGGTTACAATGAGGTTTTATGATGTAGAAAACATTCTTGCTAAAAATACACCGATTAAAAAAATACAACTTGTTAAGTGTAAGTGAGCGACCAGAAAATGACAAAACACACCTTTTTCCCACTTTTTTTCAGGTTCTTCACGGTACCTTACAAGGCAAAGAAAATGATAATATAAAGTGAGCCGAGAGAATGCTGCTCACCACCCATCCAAAGGAAATTATCATGAATTGGCTTGAAATATGGATTTACACTCACTATCATTTTTCTCTATGCATAACTTGTCCCTGGAGATATTACCTAATGATAGTACAAGGTCACCACAATTAGCAAGATGTTAAATATTATTTGTTTCAACTTAATATCCCCCTTTTAGATTTTCTTAGAGTATGTGTATGTTTTTAAGGGCCTCAAAAACATAATTTGACATTATGTAAGTAACTAATCAAATGTAATCATATTGGTGATATGTGCTTAAAACCATTTTTGTGGATTTTAAAAGTGTGAAGACCTCTAAGTTAGCATATGTAGTAAGTGACTCAAAATCTGCCACGCAGTAGATGCTCAACAAAAAGCAACTGTTAGTTTAAAACTGCCTATCTACTGAGCACTTGTTACATATTTTTTTTTCAAAAATCTTAAAATACTTTTACTATATGAAATTCCAAACATCCAAAACATGAAATAGTTTCATGACCCCTGGATACTTCTTTGTTTTTCCCTTTGTTCTATTTATTTCTTTTGGGGGGGCAGGGGAAGAGGTAAAAAAAAGTTTGGCTTTTGTTTCAAAGAGCTTTTCTCAGAGTGGGGATTCATTTTCATTACACATTAACATGGACGAACACTGTTCTAGTTTTCATGACAACCTGAATTCAAGTTAATATGTGTAATATGTGTTTTTCTGAAATCCAGTGTATTCATTTGGACATAAGGGTGTCTCTTGTGTTTTTGTGCACATATGAAAGGAGTTGGCATTTTGGCTTTAAGAACAAATTACAGTGTACCTAGTCTTCTGTCTTAAGTGATTATTTCCCTTAAGAGCATCTTTTTGAACTAGAATAAGTGACACATTTGATGAAAAACACTTCCCAGTTCTATATGCACTTTTATCTAACAGTATTCACATAATTCTTATTCCCTTTCTTTACTTTATTTATAGATATTGCAAAAGTAAGAAGGATATTATGGATATTTTGGTTTGAACCTGACATCCAGACTTAACCATTCTTCCCTCATTTCCTTACTGTAGCTCAGTTCTTAGACTCAGCCCTCTCTTAAATAATTGCAGTTTCATAAGATATTTAAATGTCCGAGACCATTATTGCTGAATGGTTTTCTTAGTTATTACCCCTGAATACTTCTTACCCCGCTTCTTCAGATATCATTATTTTGACAGTTGTGTTTTACCTCTTTACCTCTTTCCCCCTATTTTAAAGCAAGCTCTATATCCTTTTCCCTCGCAAAGAGTTCTGCGTGTGTTTCTAACTGATAAGTACTTTTTGTTTAATCATCTTGCCATGATTACACTCAAAATTTTCTTAATATCACAGTATACATTAAACTACACACACACAAATTATTTGTTTATTTTTATTTTAAAGATGTGGGGCACAATTCAGGATTAGGTATACAAATGATCATTGTCCAGGTAAAGTGTGCATTCTCTTAATATGATCTGCTAGGCAGTTATTATTGTTATGTTTTGAAAGTGCAAATATGATCGGAACCCTCCAGGGGTATCCATCTCCTTCACGATCATACTCAATCTCCACACAGAAGAGAAGTCACCCAGCATGACTTGCCCCTGCTGCTTCTCCCCGCTTTGCCCACCAGACTCTGGGCACATGCCTTCTGGGGTTCCTGAAACAGCCTCCTCAGTCCCTCCCCACTCAGCACACTCACACCTGGGTGGCCACCCAGTCCTCTGCCTGGGTGGTGACTCTCTCCGATGTCCCTGTGGCCAGCTCCTTCTCAACTGTCAGGTCTGAATTTTAGAGCAGAGGAGCTTTTCCTAGTCCCCCACGTAGGACCCTTAGTTACCAATTTTGCTGTGTCACTAAATAGCATTCACATGTTCCAAAGCAACTCATCACAAAGTTTAGATCTCTTCCTTGGTTAGTGACTGTCTCCTACTTGACTGGGAGAAGCCAAGTCTGTTTTATCCACCAGCCTTGCCCTGAGGTTGGGCTCAGGGTATGGGAGATGGGAATAGCCAAGCAAAGGAAGCCACAAAGCTGTGATCTCACCTCTCCTTCCTTCCCCATTCCTGTCCATCATCTGATCTTGCTTCCTCTTCAGCCTGTAAGGTTTTCCTCCTTACTCTCAAATGTCCTTCCACACCACATCCTAGCAATCCCTCAAGATTCAGATAAGGTGAGAGATCCTTTGGGAGGCCCTCTGTCTTCACTTCCCTCACCAAGTTCACCATATCATTCATGCATCTCTCATCCTCACTATGCTACTACTCTATGCTCCTTGAGAATCAAGACCCTATTCTGCTCATCTCTGCAGTCCTTGCATGTCTGAAGCACAAGCCTGAAGTCTCCACAATGGTTTCAGGACTGGATAAAGGAATTATCCAGGAGTTATGGCAGTTTTAAGCCTAAAAGGTCAGAAACTGGAGAGGAAGTTATGTAGCAAGAATCAACAGAGCCCAAGGACATAATGAGATGTCATACCAGGAAGGTTTGGATCACTCAATGAGATCTAAGACCCTGAACAAGTGAGAGGGTCCCGGGCTTCCATTTAAGGACATGCCAGATGTGATCTCAGGATAATGGCAACTCTTCAGATAAATCTAGAGTAATCAGAGCATAGGTCACACTAGGAAAATGCTTCTCTGGGGAGAAATTTTGTCTGTACCATTCACTGTTATATCTACAGTGCCTGGTACATAGCAGATTCTCAATAGAGATTTCTTGAGTGAATTAACAAATGGATAAGTGAACTCAGGGCTGGATGAAGATAAGGCAAAGATATGAACTGGCTACAAGCTACATACAGGAAAGTAGCTATTTCCTCAGTGCTTCTGGATGCACCTAAGAAACAAAACACAGAGCTACCAACCCTATCATGGTCAGTACCAAACGTAGCTCATTTAAACTTGCATTTGCAATTTCTAGAAGAGCCTGACACCTAATAGCACTCAAAAAAATTGTTGTGAAAAACATGATTGTTATGTAAAATGGAGGCTAACATTACTTAGCTTAAAATGAAATCAGATTCTCAAAGCTCTTCGTGTCTTCAGTGAAAGTTCTATATTAGGCCAATCTCTTAGGGCTTTTTTAAGCCCTATTTTTAAGTGTTGAATCAATTCCAACTTATCAATCAAGGTCAGATTTGTCACTGGAGCATCTGCTTGCTAACATGAGTGTGTTTGCATTTTATTGAGCTTCCTATTTTTATGAGCCTAACATGCTACTACATGCCAGTCCATCTCCAGATCACAAAATCATAAATGGAACACCAGTGTCATATGCGCTATTAATAGACTGACTATGGGGAAAAGGGAGAGGTTCTGAAGACACAGAGATGGCAGGGGCTACATTAAGCAAATAGTTATTCAATGCAGGACTTCTCAGAGCCTTTTTTATTATTAATGTGAAATTGTGATACCGCTAAGAGAGGGTGTCGGAAGATGGAGTTCTCAAAGCTATTTATTGATGAAATCCTATTTACAGATTTTCCTCCTCCCCACCCCAACCCCCACGGGACACCTTTTAACAATCGAGACATTGCTGGTTCCAAGAATACAGCTTAGAAAATGCTGTTGTCCAGAATACCAAACCATGAGCAGTTTTGCATTTTTAACCACTTCGTTTGCTAAAATGAATGTCCCACCATAATAAAAGAAAGTGTGCACGCATTCACACTCCTCACCCACTCCTCCTAAGAGCAGAAGTACACAAATCCAGAGAGTGGGCTTTGATATGAGCTTGACTTGGTGAAAATCACAGCTCTGCCACTTGCCAGTTGTGTAACAACCTGCAAATTAATTATCTCTCAGCTTCAGCTTTCTTATCCATGAAAATAAAAACAATGACACAGTAGAGAGACTGCACAGCCATGGTGGTAGGTGATGCCCTTGACAGGCATGGAAATCCCTGGCACAGAGTGGGTGATATTTCATTCATGGAGTATCAGGCACATCTGAAGTCTCTGCGGATGGAGCTGAAAACAAAACAGACACAAGTCTCTGTCCTTGGGAAAGTCTAGCCCAGCAGAGGTAGATAGAGACTTCCAGAGTTTCATTCGGTGGTCCCCAAGGTGCAGCCAGGATGGGCACCAGAGTGCAACAACAGGGATTATGCATGGAAGTCTCTTGCCAAGCTTCTGGTGGAAGATGGGGAAGCTATAAGTTGTCCTGTTGCCAAGACCCACCTGAATGCTGCCTCTGCTCTGTGGCTACAGCCTAACTAGCAGGAGAGGATGCCTTGTTCCCTCCTGCTCCCTGGTACGCCAGAAGCTCCCAACAGCAGGATATCTGTGCTGCTTCACACCTATGCCAGCCAGTCCCATAGCGAAGACCCAAGACACAGAATGAGACCATTCCAGGCAAACACATCAATTCTATGATGCGGTCTCCATGTCCAATGCTGGAGACTGATCCCACGGATACCTGTGGATGATAAATCCAGGCCCTGTTTATTATAAAGAGCCTTGTGCAATGTATTGAAAACGGTGGCACACACCTTGATGAGCAGATGCTCAGCACCTTGTTTTATACTTCTGTCTCCCAGTGATGGCATATCTTTTCCATCACCTTCCTCCCTTGAAGATGGAGACGTTTGCCTGTAACCATGCTTGCCTTCTCTCCCTCTGCAGCCCTCCCATTGCAGCTTTCTTGCAGGCATTAGGCATTTAATTGTGCATGCCACTATTCAGTGTGCCCTGGGCTCAGGCAGGGGCTGCCAGCTCTGGCCTCTTCACTCCGCAGGCTGAGCGTGCTTTGACTCCTGTCCTGTTCACCTCATGAATCATCTCTGTGCTAAACTCTTCAACATGTTCTCATAATTATCTCATGTTTCGGGCTCGAGAGATCCTGGCAAGCTCAAGGAGAAGGTGAAATATTTCGTTTGCACCAAATGAAGAACACAACTGTGTGCACTTCCTTTGTATATCAATTAGCGGCATATGGTGAGAGCCAAACAGACTAATAAAGTTATAAAGAAATATAAGGGTTAGGGAGACAGTCGCTTCCTCATAGGCACAGGCAGGAACGCATGCTGTTAACACTGCAATTTCCCACACAGATTGTCTGAACACCTGCAGACGTTCAAGGGCCCTGCTTCCCTCAAGTACTCTCCTCGGTGTCTCTTTCAACAAGATCGTCATAATTCAGGGAGAGGTATGGTGTTTGGGGAAGAGAGGCATGTGACACACAAGTTTCATCTCACACCTAGGCTGCCTAGATCACTGCGTGGAGAAAGATTCTAAGGTCGCTCTTGGACTCAGTGGGAATGAAGGCAGTGACTACAATGTTTGCCATGAGTGGGGGCCAGGCAAGGAAAATGCTTGTGTGCACATTTGACTTGTCTGCTAGTGAAAAGAGGCTTGAGGAACTGAAAATTCTGTGGTCCTGAGAAAGTAATTCATTTTCCTCATCCTTGGTTTCCTGGTCTGTAAAATTGAGATGGTAATAATATTTCCCTTATGGGGTCATGGTAAAGATCAAACCAATAAAGTGTGTAAAACTGCTTTGAGAACCATAATGCATTATGCAAATATGAGGTAATATAATTGTAAAAATATCTACACTCAAATAACTATGTGTGTGCCTATGTATATGTGTGTGTTTGCTTTTCTAGTGCTCTAGAATAAGGTTTCCGAACTTTGGCATTTTGACATTTTGTATCGGATCATTCTCTGTTCTGGGGCTGGGCTGTGCCCTGTAGAATACTTAGGAGCATCCTTGACCTTCATCCTCTAGCTGCAAGTAGCACCACATCTCCCAACTGTTAAGACCATCAAAACTGTCTCCAGACATTGCCAAATGTCCACTGAGGGCAAAATTACTCCTGGCTGAGAACTACAGGTCTAGGTCAGTAGTTTCTTCTCCAGCTGCACACTCGACTCACCTGGGGAGCTTTAAAAACTTGGCAGGTTCCACACTCCAAACAAGAAGTTTTTATTTCATTGCTCAGGTGTGGATGGGGCACCAGCACCTATCCCCACGCGATTCTAATACACAGTTCAGAAATGAGAGCCTTTCACAAATATGTAAGAAACCTTGTCTGAGAGAACATAGGTCCCCTCTCCTGAAAGCTATAGCCTTCATCCCAGCTGTGCCTAAGACGTGAAGCCACGTGCTCTTTTAGGGAAAGGCCAAGCGTCTTCACAGAGGGAAATTAGGGAGAGGGTTCCCCACATCCCAACCCAATATGCAATTTTGTTCCTTCAGTCAACCACAAGAATTTCATTTTTCAATGAGTCCAAGAACAATTTATCCTTTAGCAGGAGATTGAGGGAATGTGATGAAGGAGATAATTAAATGTGATGGACATTCATGCATGTCCATCTTGAAGCAACTTTTCAAAGACAATGGAAGCCCTAACATCCCTTTGATGAAGTGGAGTTAGACAGAAACATAGCAAGTAACATATGACTGGATACAAATGGTAAAATTAAAGGCAAACATTGTTGATGAGCTCACTAGAGCCTGAAGTATTGAAGCACAATATTAGCCTTGGTGGAAAATAACTTCATTGAAATATGTCCTTCCTGCTACACGGCTTTCCTAAGGCTCTGAAAGCATTCTGTCCTCTCAGCCTCTCGCTCTCTGTCACCAGACATTTTCAATAGATTGAACAGAGAAGAGAGTTGGGAATAAAAGTAAAGGATAATTGAAGTCTTGCCTTGATCTATTGTTATAACTGAATAGGCAGAGAGACAAATGCTTAGACCCTCACGGAAGCCCTTCAGCTCCTGGGGCTGGCATAACAGTCAGTCAATCAGCAAATACTTATGGAACACCCGCCATAAATAAGTCACTATGCTAAACTCTCCAGGGGATACCAAGATGGATAAGACACAGATCCTGCCTTCTAGCCGTTTGTAGTCTAGTTAGGGACCTATAAAAACATAATCAATAATACCGAATGGTTTGAGCTTAAGTCCAAATGAATGACACTGAAGAGACACATAGAGCTGGGGGGGTTCACATGAAATCAAGTAAAAATTGGACAGAGAGACTTGGCAATCCAATCAGTCCCCAGGCATTGCTTCTTATGAACTGATGTGCAAGGGACTGTCAGCCTCCTGAATGAAGGAGGGAAGCACCTAGTGGAGAGTCAGGTGACAGAAAAGATGGAATGATGTCAGTCTCTTCCTTGGACCCAGTCTCCTCCTTGTTTTCCTGTGTGGTAGGGGGAGGCACAGGCAGAAGCAAAAGGGATGAGGCAGAGCGTCAGAGGGACGGTCACCTCCCACCTCTGAGTGGTGAGAAATGGCAAGGTCACTGGGGACAGGGAGACGGTGCAGAGAAAGGGGAGGCTCTTGCCTTTAACCATGGAGCAGAAGCAGCCTTGGGACAGATCTCAGTCTTCCAGCAGAAAGAAAACTGTATCTCATTATGTGCCAAGGATGCTCCTAGCAGAGCAAAATGACACGGCACAGGTGGGGTCCCTGTGCGACACCCTTTGAGGATTCCTGGATGTACTCAGGGTATCTCTCAGGGATCTGTCAGCAGATATCACCATTCTGAGATTGAGGAAATGATCTGTGATACCAGCAGTTAAGCAGAAGGAATGGGAACCAAGCAGAAAACACACAGACTTGAACATCAGGAGGAAAGCCCGCTTTGAATATGTTATACTGTAAAACTACGTGTGAGGTAAGCAGTACCATAAGTAGTCAGCACTACGCAGGCTGAGACCAACATGTCACTATGACCAAGAGCCTGAAATCTCTCTTGGCCATGAAAGTTGTGCTTGATGCAGGACACTTAGCTATAGGGGATCTCAAGGAGCCCAGTCTGGTGGCTTGTGTTACCAGCGAGGCCTTGCCTGGGCCACTTGACCCAAGGTGGGACTTTAGGATTGCTACTCTGAGGCTACTGCCTAGTCCAAGCCTCTTTCTCCACTACCTCCTAATCAGTCTCCTTGCCCCTCGAACTCATGCTCCACACAGCAGCAGAGTGAGCCTTGTAGAGCTCCAATTACCACAGCACTGCCCTGCTCAAAAATCATCCAAAGGCTTTTCTTCTCACCTACGATAATATCCAAACATCTTTCTATGCCTGTTGGCCTTACAGAATCTACTCCTCCTGTTCCTTAGACTTATTCCCCAACTTTCTTTGACTTGCTCATTTCACTCCAGTGACAATAGCTTTGTCATAGACCTAGAATACCTCTAACTCATTTCCTGCCCCAGGGTCTTTGCACTGGCTGTTGAGATATATCAGTCTACGTATATCTCATGATTATTCCGTCTCCTTATTCAGGTTTCTGCTCGCGTGTCTAGAGAGCCCCTTCCTGATCATGTTCCCTAAAGAAGCCTCCATCACCCTTTATCCTACTATCCTAATATTTCTTCATAGCACTTATCTCCCAATATCACATTATAACTTTACTTGTGTTTATTTATTGTTTTCTCTCACATTAGAATATAAAATCCAGGAGGACAATCTATCCCCAGTGCCTAGAACAGTGCCTGCCACATATTAAGTGCACAATAAATGCATATTTAATAAAATAATGAACAATCCCATCTCAAACGAATAGGGAAATAATAGAGATCTCTAACTCTGCTTTTGAAGACCTGGCTTTGGAAGTCACTAAGATGCACTGAGCTTCAGGGTCACAAAAGTCCCCCATGACTTTTTGCCCTACTAAACCATCCTCTTCTGTTTGTATCCATCCCATCCCACATTGGTGGTTTATTAGCTAATTTTGATTACTTATTTTTGCTTCTCTTGGCCCACATGAATATCAGCTCCATGAGATAAGAATCATGCCTGCTTTCTTCATTGATACCCCAGCACCTGGCAAAGAATAGATGCTCAGTAAATAGTTGTTGGATTTCAACCCAGCTAAGCCAAGATTCCCCACACCCACATTTTGTTGGTTAATATTTTGCACCTCAGGGTTAGATCTTATGCTCGCTATTATTAAATATCTTTGTGTCAGACTCAACTCATCATCCCTGTTCACGTAAATCAAGATCCTGATTCTGTCATGCAGTGTATGCCATCCCTGCCTGCCTGCAGAAACTTCATAAAGCTGTCACCCACATCATTTCCAGAGCTAAGGTGGTATAGACAAGTGGACGTCCTCCCTCCTCTCCCTCCTCTGTCTTATTGCCGATCATCTAAAAGCACTCCCCAATCAAAGGTCATGTAGACAGCTGTGGCCATTGGTTTACTGATTCTGTTAAAGTCCCCACACATCCATGGACTCGAAGAAGGGTCACAGGGCTTGTATCGGGAGGACAGAGAGAGGGTGAGGTGCAGAGGGGCACGGGCCAGCTCTCAGAGGGCAGGCAGGCAGACTTGTGGCTCCATGCTCTGCCTTTCTTATAGCACCTATGCTGTGTGCTCACCCAGATGGCATGTTTGCACCTATCTCAGACTCCTTTAAATCATGGGGTCAACTGTAAAGTTGGGGAAATAATCATAAAAAGCTCAGGGAAAGTATGCCAATAGAAAACTCTACAGACTTGAAGGAGGCTGGGAGAACAAAGATAATCAAGAGCATTATCAACACACCTCAGGTGTGCACTCCCTGGGGAGCACATGCCGAGAGGGAGGAGGGGCAGCCCCGACTGCTCAGGGTCTCCTACCCGTTTTTATTTATAAGCCTACTTTCCCTGGAGCTGCAGAGAAGCCTGGCAGATGGAGCTCAGGCATATTCGAGAGGGAAGGAAAGTGAAAGGAAGTTAGGTGTTTCCCAAAATGTCTATCCTCAAACCTGTTCCCTTAATATGTTCGTCCTGATATGGCAGCCACAGAGATGCACTAAAAATGACATCCGGTGTCATTTGTCATTGCGTCTCTGCTCTTAAGCCTCGGTGGCTTTTTCACCTTGCTCAGAATAAAAACTACCTCCTCCAGCCAAAGCTGGCCCCCACAGCCCCTCTGACTTCAGCCCCTCCCTCCGTCCCTCGCTCTGCCCAGCGGCATTCTGCCCCTTGCAGATCCCTGAATGCATCCCTGGGGCTCTCATTTTAGCTCTTTGCTCCCCTCTCTCGACCTTGGCTCAAGTGTCTTGGTCTCTTAGAGCCTTTCTCTGTTTATGCAAACTGCTAACTGCAAACCCTCCTGACTCTCCCTCTCCTGGCTTTGTCTTTGAGCCTCGTGTTGCACCTTGCCCCTCCTCACCTCTATTCTCAGGGCTGCAGCCACCACTGGCATCTCCAGTTCCTTGAGGGCCTTCCGCCTGGACACTCTTTTCTATCTGCAGGATCTGACAACCTCCCGTTCCTTTTATACCATATATCCAATGCTCCCTCCTGGCAGAGGCTGTTTCTCATCTCCCAAAGTCAAGTCTCTCCGTTGTACAGCCCTCCCTCTGTTGTATCCTGCGGTATAGGCATATTCTAGATTGTGTGTGTGTGTGTGTGTGTGTGTAATATTAAAATTTAGTTAATGAGAATCTCTCTCTCATTGAAATACCTCTTCCCAGACTCAAGCTTATCTCCTCTCAACACCTTTATCCTCAATTTATCATCTTTTTTTACTGTGTTTTCAGGTCCCCCATTATGACAACATGCTCCTGACACGCTCTGTAGACATTTGCAACACTGGTTTATCTCCCGGCTTGAATGTCCAATATCTTTCAGGACTTAGCTCAAAATCACCTCTTTAGAGATATCTGCTGACCACCACACCTAGAAAGCCCTGCCTTTCCCATTACAATCCATCATCTGGCCAGTCCTCAAAGTATGGTCCTTAGACTCGGAGTAGTAGAGTCACTTGGGGACCTGTTAGAAATGTAGAACCAATTGTAGCCTAACCCCAAACCCCTTGAACCAGAGTTTGCATTTTAAGAGGATTCCCCAGACCACCAGTGAGCACCTGAAAGTTTAGAAACAAATTATCAGAGTACTTCTCACAGTCTGTAATTGTCTAATTTGTTTACTTAACAATCACCTACCTCACTCCAAACCAGAAGGAAAAATTAATGAAGGCAGAGACCTTGTCTGTCACATTTATCGTTGCATTTCTAGTGCCTTGCACGGTATCGGTACCTGGTAGATGTCAAATAAATATGAATTAATTGATTATAAGTAAAGGGATCAATAAATTTCCAAAGTGTCTTCTCACTCTAATGATTTGTGATCAGTGGTCATTTCTTTCTAGTTCGTTTTCCTTCTCCCTGTCATCTAAGTTGAGCTCACCTGCCTTCATCAAGCATTTGCACAGCATCTCCTATGTAGGATGTTCTGTGCTAAACACTGGGAGTAGTAAAAAGGCAGTGCCTGCTCCCGAAGGTACAGTTTAATTGTTCACTCAGAAGAAACAACTTCTGTCTTTTTTTTTTCGGATTACATCTTTGGTTTCTAACCTCCATCTCCTGAATACTAAACAATAGGTATATTTTTCAATCCTTAGTGTCCAAAGAATGGTCTAATATTTCTCCCCGTGGAGCAATTCTCTAATGAGATACCTAGATCTTTTTTTTCAAATTCATCACTGGAGCATTTTGTGCTTCATGCTTCTCTATTACAAATAAGCTTTTAACTGGGCACAGTGGCTCATGCCTATAACCTCATCACTTTGGAAGGCCGAGGTGAGAGGATTGCTTGAGCCCATGGGTTCAAGACCAGCCTAGGCAACTTAGCAAGACCTCATCTCCACAACAAATCAAAAAATTAGCCAGGCATGGTAGCATGTGCCTGTAGTTCCCGGAAGGCTGACACAGAAGGATCCCCTGAGCCCAGCAGATCAAGGCTGCAGTGGCCGTGAGCGTGCCATTGCACTCCAGCCTGGGCAACAGATTGAGATTCTACCTCAAAAAAAAAAAAAGAAAAAGCTTTTATATAGTCCTAAGAATGCCACAACTTGTCCTGCATCCATCAGAAAACATTCCTGCAACACTACTCTTGCATATGTGATGGGCCACCTTGAGTTCTGGGCATGAACCTCCAGCCCTCATAGCTTGAGTGTCCTCATTTGCTTACTTTGCATGGTAAGTTACTTACCCTTCAGGTCCTAGAAAGCTGCATTTTATGTCTAGCTTTAACTCTAATTTTCTTGCTTTTCCTTAATTAATAATTTGTCTGATGTGCTTTCTCTTTCCCTCTACAGATACTCCTTTTCATCCTTCGAGATTCAATTTGTAGTATAAGAAAATTTATTTCCACAGTTAATTGCATCAAAAGTAAAGGACATAAACTATGATCACAGGCTGAAAAGGCATTTGATAGACTTTTGCAGCTATATGTACTGTATATAAAAATTTAAAAATAAGGATCAAAAGGAAATGCTTATATATGATAAATGCTTTCTAATATGTTAATAACAAATATTAAGAAAACATTGTATTAAAATAAGAAACCAGGTAGAGATGCCATCACTAATATATTAACCAACATCGTCAACATATTTCTAGGCAATGCAATAAGATAAGAAAAATTAAATAATAAGCCTAAAACTGGAAAAGAAGAGGTAAACTCTTTTTTTAGCTAATGATTTGATTGCACATCTAGAATGCCCATATAAGCAATTTTTAAAATTCTCTCACTAGTAAGAATATTTGATGAGGTTCAAGGATATAAAATATTTGAGGAAAAAATAGATTCCCCATATACTAGCAATAAGTATCTAAAAAATGAAATTTTTTTTTAAAAAAGAAAATACTTAAAAAAAATTTGTAGTGGTGAAAAAATTAATACAATATTTATGTAAAATTGAACAAGAAAGCCATAAAACTTACATGAATAAAACTATAAAATCTGATTGGATGACATAAAAATAAATTTTGAACAAATGGAAAGAAAAACTAGGTTCTTAATTAGAAGAATGTAATATCACAAAAGTGTCAAAATTATACATATAAATATATAAAATTTAATGATACTCCCTGGGACACTTAATGCTATTAAAACATGAATAGCAATTTTTTTCCCTTTGCTTTGAAGGTAGAATTATATTCAGTTCATAGCAAGAAAAAATGCTCAAGAATACTCAAATTTATATACTTGTATATAAAGATTAAAATAGGAGATTTGCTTTACCAGACACCAAAACTCACTACAAAGCCACTCTAAACAAATCAATATAATAATAGTATAAGACTAGAAAAATTAATCAGCAGCAAAGAACAGAAGATCCAGAGGTAAATCCCAATAAGTTTAAGATTTTAAAATATGATAAAAGAGATGTCTCCATTCAATGAGAAAAGGATAGCCCTCTTTAATAAAAGGCCATGCACAAATGGCTATTGAATTAAAAGAAAGGAGTTGGACTATTATCTCATATTACATAAAAAACCAAATTCACATTGATTAAAGTCTAGATATAAAAGGCTACAAAAATATCACCAAAAAATTTTATATCTATCTATAGTCTAGTAGTGGCAGATCTTACTCAAAAGGGAAACACTGAATTGTGAAGGGGAAACACAGTGTATCTGTCTATATAAACATCAACCACAAACTATACACTATAACTATAAACCATAAGCTATATAGACATAACTAAAAGTAATATTTTATAAGTTAACAGAGAAACCAAAGACTTGGAAAACTACTTGCAATGCAGATAACAGGTTAATATCTGTGCTATACAAAGAGCTCTTACAAATTGGCTAAAAGAAACAATTCCACAGAAATATAAACAAAGGATATGAATGGGTAATTCGCAGAAAAGCAAACCCAAATTGCCAATAAACATATGAAAAGATATTCAAATCCACTGGTAGGAAAATGCAAATTAAAGTAACACATTATTTTACACTCGTGTTCTAGGCAAAAATTAAAAAGAGAGTTAAGACCTTTTGCTAGTGGGGATGATGGAAAACTTTGCTTATCTATTAGTAAATGTAAAGCATTTCTGGAGAGCCATATGGATATATCTATAAACTAAAAATGTACATACTCTTCAACCTAGAAACTGCATCTTTGCGATTCTGGCCTCCAAAAATAAAAGTTTCAGTTATCTAAAGATAGATGTTCAAAGATGTTTATTATGGCATTTTTTTAAGGAGAAAGAAAATGCTGAAAATAGTAAACATCCATCTGTAGGGAAATATTTATCAAATATTTGATAAATATTTCGTGACGTATTTATCAAATATTTGATAAATATTTCCCTACATCGTGAAATATTATATTAAATGATATAGCCACATAAATAAAGAATGAGAATGAGAATGATTGTTGAGATGAGAACTACTATAGAGTGCATGGTGCAAAAAGTATGCATATTATAATACCATGTTTTAATAAATAAAATATTTTGAAACAAATTCTATGCATATATGTATGTGTGTATAAATATAAATAAATAAGAATGGAGAAAAGAATGGAAAATATGCAACAGACTTTTAACATGGGTTTATAATGTGGTCAGGAAGGTCCGTTAAAATGGAGTTGTGGAGCTGATGAAGGCAGTGCTGGGGAGAGAGAGACGGCAGAGCAAAGCCAAAAAGATTACACTAGCAACATTAACTCACCAGCAGGTATGATACTACTTCCTGTTGGTAAAAGTGTTTGTGTATGGGTGTTGGAAAATTAAAAAGTTAGCACATTATCCAGTTTGCTTCTAGATCCATCCCTGAATGTTACAGTAACAGGGTATATTATTCAATCAATATAGACACCAACTGACCCCTCTGTATTTGTTTGTTGGTATAGAGAAGGGAGTGGAAAGCTTCACATACCTCTTAAGTGGCATAGGAAAGGGAGTATTGGTCGGGGGAGATGATCACCTTTTAACAATGTATCTAGAGATGTGTCCTTTCTGATTTGCAAGAGTGGACTGTAAAGGATTCAGAAATTTTGTGAGACAGCTATTAAACCTAGCCATTGTTGACAATTAAATTATATAGACATATAATCAAACTGTATTAAAAACAAAAACAATGAATACTCGTGACGTATTAGTTTATTATTCTCACTATTATCTATGCTCTTGAGAATTTTTACATTTGTAGAACCTATATGGTAAAAATACTATGTAATGGAGTGGGACTGCGCATTTCTTCCCAAGTCCATGTTCAGTAATGTCACACTGGTAGTTTAAAAATCACAGAAGTTAGCCGGGCTCGGTGGCTCAGCCTGTAATCCCGCGCCTTGGGAGGCTGAGGTGAGTGGATTGCCTGAGCCCGCGGGTTCGAGACCCGCCTGGGCAGGCGAAACCTCATCTCTACAATAAATCTAAAAAATTAGCTGGGCGTGGTAGCGCGCGCCTGTAATTCC
>CAUYQG010043151.1:0-36475 GCA_963574415.1 Tarsius wallacei | reverse complement strand
TCAATTTTGATGCCTTTTAGTGCTTCTGCTGTGTTTGTTTCGTCTCTTCCACATCAGCAAAATGTTTCCCTTTGAGGACATTTTCATCCTGGGAAACAAAAAAGTCGCTCAGGGTGAGATTGGGTGAATAGGGAGGGTGAGACATGGGGTCTAGCTGTGGTTTGGTCAAAAACTGCCAAATACTCAGCGCAGTGTGGGCAGGTGCACTCATAAATCACCCATCATGAAATGGCCAAACATGTTGAAAGAATCTCCAGAAAAAATTCAGTAAAGCCAAATGCAGCATCTTACAACAATACTAGCTGTTACATTGATGTTACACTAACTAGAACACTCACCTAGTAGGGAAATCCTATCCTACAAGGGGCGTGCCCTACAAAAGGTAATTCTGGGTTTTTAGGGTTCACCCCCCATACACACACTCACACATCAGTTTTCCAACCAGACTCTGACATCTTTCCCCTTAAACCTGCTCCCTTGAATTGCCTATTGTCTCCAGGGAAGGCCTTTGTTAAAAAGTAACCATTGGGAGGTAGACTGGCTGGTCATCGCTAGAGAGGAGAAGGACACAAGACTGCTGAGGTGGCCTCCAGAGCTGTCCAGACTCAGCGACAGGGGTTCCATATATTCACTCATCACTATTTTATAGTAGGCTTTAGACCTGCCACATATAGGCACGTCACCAATTGTTTAGCATGGGGACAACTGCATCTCAGCATAACTGGTTTTCTTTGTGATCCTATTTATTTTATTTTTGCATTTACACACATTACTCTGGAAAGCCATTCATGGGCTTCACCAAACCCCCAAAGGAACCCATGGCACACCATGTTAAGAAGCCCTGCTCTGAAGGACACGCAGTTACCCTGGGAGTGGGCTTGCACAGGGCACTCGAGATGGCACGAGACAGCAACCTGCGTCTCACCCATCGTCTTGTGACTCTTTAGGCTTATCGAAAACCTGACATGCCCCTTCAACCCCAAAAGCTCTTGCTCTCAGAAGACTGTGTTATTTGACATCTTGTTGGCTTCTCCTAAAAGGATCTCCGGTCATCCAATGAAGACAGCCACATTGTGAAAATCGAAAAGCCCAGTGAAAGGAGCAGAAGGAGAGAAAGCGGGGCAGCCCACCGGGGTTCTGCAGGCCGAGGGGGCATCAGCTTCTTCCAAGCGGTGGGCTACCTCACCGGTGACATGAAGGAGTGCCGGAGCTGGATGAGAGGTAGGCAAAGGCCAGGAAGAGGCAGCTGGGTCCAGCCAGGGGGACAGCCTGCCCTCTGGCTTAGACCAAGGAAACTGCTCCCTCACCCACCAATGATGAAGGCTCCAGTCCTGAGTTGACTCCAGGTGGGTATTATGTACCCTGCAGACCTGGAATTCTGACCGTTTCAGGAGTAAACACAAGTCAGGTGTAATGGCTTATTCCTATAATCCTAGTACTTTGGGAAGCCGAGGTGGGAGCATCACTTGAGGCCAGGAGTTAGAGACAGCCTGGCAACATAGCGAGAACTCCATCTCTACAAAATATTTTTGAAAATAGCTGGGCATGGTGACACATGCCTATAGTCCCAGCTACTTGGGAGGCTGAGGCAGAAGGATCACTTGAGCCCAGGAGTTCAAAGCTGTGGTGAGTTATTATTGCACCACTGCACTCTGGCCTGGGTGACAGAGTGAGACCCTATCTCAAAGAAGAAAAAAAAAGAATTAAATGCATTTTACTGATTTTAGTTCTTCATACACTGCCCATTCCCATATAAAATAGAATTAGGGCAACCATACTAGCAACATGGAAACCATTTCCCAAGCAAGTCAGATGGCCCCACCCCTGTCACTCCACAGTCAATGATAATGTGCCTACCATGTGCCAAGAAAACACTGGTGTCGGCCTTCCCAAAGTTTTGGGGTCCTTTCCTCTTAACTTCTTCCTGAACTAAAGGCTACAAGGGACACCGCAACTTCCTGGTTCCCACCAGCACCTCCCCACCATCACCTGCACAGGTTGTCCTGGAAACCAAACCAGAGAGTGAGCACAATGCCCCTTGCTACACCTGGCCTCCTCCCGGCCCTGACTCAATGCTGATTGTCACAGCTGGACTAAAACCATCTCTTTTTAGCTCCTTTTCTTAAGGCAGCTTTCTTTGCTGCACAGATACCAGCCCTCAACCCAGTCATACAGCACCACACACAAAGAGTCTCCTTCCCTCCCTGCCCTCTCTTCTAGACCAATAAGTTTCTCTTGGAATGCTCCTGGGGCTAACCGAGCCAGTGGCTGGAACAGCGTTAAATTGGTCTCAGCACGGTGCCTCAGTCTACACAACAAAAACTACCACCCACGGCAGAATGATTGCTGGGCCACTCAGAGGCTTGAGCTAGGCGCCAGCCTCCCCCCTCCACCACTCACTCCTCCACCCCTCGCCCCCCACCCCCTGGCCAGGCTAAATGAGGAGAGATGTCCTGGCTCCTGCATCCCTGCTTGCCTTGGTTGCCATGCCAACCAGAGGTTCAGCAGGGCACAGAGGCCGGCCCCGCTGACGGCTCTCTGTGTGTCTTTCAGACAAGCACTTGGCTCTCCAGTTCACAGACTGGGTCCTGAGGGGGACCGCACAGGTGATGTTCGTCAACAACCCTCTCAGCGGGTTCATCATCTTAATCGGGCTCCTGATCCAGAATCCCTGGTGGACCATCGCTGGGGCCCTGGGGGCTGCGGTCTCTACCTTGACCGCCCTCGCCTTGAGCCAGGACAGGTGGGTGCCTCCCTGTGGGGTCTTGGCAAGATGCATGGGGTGGACAGGTGGAGAGGTGTTTACCTGAGGGGTCAGCCAACCTCCTCCTGCCAGCCAGCCCATGTCTCCTGAGTATCCACATTGAGCAGGTCATGGCAGTCCTTGCAGAATTAAACTGATCCCGCTCATAGCAAGTGACAGTGTCCGGTTCTGGTTGATAGTAGAGCCTTCTGGAAACATTCCCTCTGAGAGCTGTTCTTCCCTTGTGGAGCCCACCTTCTAGTTGAGGGAGGCAAGATTAACAGGCAACACATGTCTCGGAATAATACAAGACTGTATATAGTCGCGTTCAAAGGAGACAGGCAGCACTGAGTCTTGGCTGCCTTGGAGGTGGAAACATTGCGTATGCAGATGGGAAAAGGGAAGCAGTGTTGGGGGAAGAAGGGGGAGGTCTGGAGGGGGAAGAAATGGGGCAGTAGAAGGTCCTGGTGGGTGTGGGGGAGGAGCCAGGCATGCAAAGTCGAGTCACAACAAAAACTCACATTTTGCAGAACGTGGCCACTTCCTCAGACTTTGCCATGTATCGTTCCAATGGTTCCCAAACTTCCCCGATGACCAGAATCACTTTGGGGGATTGTTAAGAAATACAGTTTCAGCCCCTCCCCCTTCCCACCATAGAGATTCCAAGTCAGTGGATCTGGGGGAGGGGGCTTATTTTTAATACATTCCTCCCAGATGCTTCTAATGGTCAGAGGAGCTTGGAAAACACTGGGTGATACCATATGTTGGTAGTTTTCAATTTGGGGATCACCACCCATTTGCAGACCCTGAACACATTGCCAACAGTGTTTTCTAAAGTTATAACAATAGAATAAAATAAAGCAGATTAGAGTAATTCATAGGTAGTCAAGATAAATAGCATTTGGTGAAATGTTTGTTTCATTTATGTGTGTGAGATAGAGAGAGAACTGGGTCATAATATAAAAATGTGTTCCTAGGCCAGGCACAGTGGCTCATGCCTGTAATCCCAGCAATTTGAGAGGCTACGGCAAGAAGGTTGCTTGAGCCCAGGAGTTCAAAACCAGCCTGGGCAACGCAGTGAGACCTCATTTCTGCAAAAAATTTTTAAAAATTAGCCAGGCATGGTGGCATGCACCTGTAGTCCCAGGTACTTAGGAGGTTGAGGTAGAAGGATCATCTGAGCCCAGGAAGTCGAGGTTGTGGTGAGCCGTAATTGTGTTACTGCACTGCAGCCTGGGCAACAGAGTGAGACCCCAACTCAAAAATAAATAAAAATAAAATGTGTGACTGCGAGTGAGAAAAAAGAGGCTGGGAGGAGAGGTGGGTAGAGGACTCAGATGTGACATAGAATCTGCATCTTCTGGGCTCAAGGTCATGCTGTCCTGTCCCGGCACCTATGGGGCCCATGTGGCTAGAGACCCGTAGGTGGACCCAGAGCAGCAGGAGTAGTGAGAGTTGGTGGTGTCTAACCAGTGTGGGCTCCTGACAGTCCACAACCCCCCATGACAGAGGCCCTGCTAAGGGGCCTGTAAGCAACCTGGGGACCGCCCGCTCCCAGCACACTGAGGTCAGATGCACAAGAAGCCGAGTCCTTCTGAGTGCAGGTCTGGCAGGTGAGATGCTTGGGCCCCCCTGTTCCTTGACGTCCCACAGGCAGGCCAACTCCTGCATCCTTGCTACAGTTTCCCCAGGTGGGCTCTGTCCAGCCACCGTCCTCTTAGCCATATGGCCTCCGGAGAGCAATTCCCCTCCTGGTCCCAGAATCCTCATCTTTACAGTCTCCAGCCCAGCCAGAACAAGCTCAAGGCCCTTTTTGCCCAGTCTATCTCTCAAAGTTTCCTCCCAACCGTTCACCCACTGATAAACTTCATTTACTTCATTGACGCCAAGTCATTTGGAGAGTCACGTTGGGGGCTTTAGTTCTACAAGGTGAGAGGTGCACCCGGCTTGCCTCATCTTCTCAGACACCCTAATTAAGAATTCACAACAAATATGCAGCAGATAAAAACCCAGCCCCTCATCTTGGCTTCCAGAACCTTCTTTGATGGTCCCTGCATTGCCTAGCGCTCACTAGGTATCACTCGTCCCCCATGAGGTATTTTTGTTTCTGTGGTTCCTGACTTCTGGTGTATCCCACCTGTCTTTTATTCCCCCCTGCTGAATGGAAAGCGACTTTATTTTCACAAATAAATCAAACCAACATATAAACTGAAAGATCAAAATCGATATGGTATCTATGTAATATTTTTGTTCTGTTATGTGTAGAGCCCATCCACTCTGCAAGGGTACCAAAACCGTAGCTCACTTTTTAGAAATACCTTCAAAGAGGAGTCGCATACTGTTTTTTTCCTATTTTAGATTCAAGGGTGCATGTGCAGTTTTGTTATCTGAGTGTATTGCTTGCTGGTGAGGTTCTACTGAGCCTGCCACCCAGATAGTGAGCATGGTGTCCAATAGTCATTTTTCAAACCTTGTCCCTTTCCCCATCCCCCTTTTAAAAGTCTCCAGTGTCTGGTGTTCCTGTCTTTTTGTCCCTGTGTACCCAGTGTTTAGCTCCCACTTATATGTGAGAACATGCAGTATTTGACTTTCTGTTTCTGCATTATTTCACTTAGAAGAATGGCCTCCAGGTGCATCCATGTTCTTTTTCTATGGCTTCTGCCTGTCTCACCTAATCCTACCATTCCTTTGACTCCCTCCTCCCTCAGGGAGCCACTCCCGATCACCCCTCTTATACTCTGGACCCTCCTTTCTCTCTGAACAACCACAGAACACACCCCGGGTCTATACTGGATTGTTCTCTAATTGTGTCCTACATCTTCTCTCTCTGCTACATTCTAAGCATGTTCAGGACAGGAAGTCCATTGCCAATGTATATTCTACCACATCACCTGGAAAAGACCCAGGATCCTTGCTGATAGGACAGGGCCTTACTCTAGACCACAGGCTCAAAGCTCTAGCCACCAACACAACACCCGTGCATGTCTTCTAAGGAGCCACAACCTCACTGCCATCCACAGTGAGCCACTGGCACGGCTGTATACCCCAGTCACAGCCTCCACCACCCGCTATCCTTCAGCCACCCATGCCCCCACTCCTAGCCCCACTAGCCCAAGACGGTAGCTCCAGACCCTGGTGGGACGTGGTCCTCATGAAGGTCTTTTGAGCATGGGGGTTGAACCTAATTTTGTATTGTTGATGGTCAGTCAGGAGGGGATATACAGAAGGGGGTTTCCTTCTGACAACAAAACCCAGAAGCTACTAACATTTTAGTAAAAAAAGAGTTCTGAGGGACACTGTCCACAGGAAGAACCAGCCATTGGGGGCACCTTCATTTTGTTTTCCAACACCCCCAGCCTACCAACACTGGCCAACCATTTTTCCTTAGCTCACCTAAAGCAACGGGCATAACCAGCCATGTGTGTGTGTGTGTGTGTGTGTACCAAAACCGTATGTCAATTTAAAGAACAAAAGCCATCAAACACCCCGCCCTGGGCTGAGCTCTGCCCTGCCACTGCTGTCATTCATGAATCCATGCGTGCAGTCCTTAAAGTTCAATCCGTGGTATCAGCAGTGCCATTGTCCAGATTTAGCCCATGAACAAATAGCCGTTGAGTGCCTGGAACTGTTTATCAAGTGCAAGGAGAATTCTGGGTATTGGAAACAGTTATGAACAAGGAGAAGTCCCTCTCCCTATGAAGCTTAGAGTCTTCTTGGTGAAGACAGAGTTGTGAGTGTGGGTGTGTGTGTGTGTGTGTGTGTGTGTGTGTTATCATCTAGAAAGGTGCTGGCAGCTGAGTGACTGCCCGATTGTCACTGAGTGAACTGACTTTGTTCCATGTACTATTACTAAAGGCGTCCTCTAAATCCAGCCTCTCACTACTCAGAGCACTGGGAGGGACCAGCCCAATAAACTCTGCCAAGTCCAAATGCAACGTCACTCTGCTTCACCCCCAGGTCTGCCATCGCCTCAGGACTCCATGGCTACAACGGCATGCTGGTGGGATTGCTGATGGCTGTGTTCTCAGAGAAGCTAGACTACTACTGGTGGCTGCTGCTTCCTGTGACCTTCACAGCCATGACCTGGTGAGATGATGTGCCCTTTCTGCTCACAGCTCCATGGGCCCAAGGCGCTTGTCTCACGATGGGGCAGACACATGGGAGACCGGTGTTTTCATCACTGGGCCAGTCAGTCTAGCGTGACACCGTGAAAGCCCGTGCATTCTGTTGCAACACCAGAGTGTCGTTTCGGAATATTTGAGGATATGGAGCACGGGGATTATTTAAAGACCATGTGTTTTGTGCTGTGTTGATGATCTCCCTTGAATGAAGGTTCATCAAAAAGGCTGACATTGACTGTGGTGTCCTATATCCCAGACACAGTGTTGAGCAGGGCTTAAGCGGTGCTAAGCAGGGTATGTTTGCCGCTGTCCACAGAAGGGAAGACCAAGGCCCCAGGCTGCATACACTCTGTAAAAGTTTTTCATGCTGGGATTCTGAATCCTGTCTGTACTACTGAACCCTGGGTTACATGGGAATCGTCTGTTATGGGGCCTAACCAAGCCTTAAGTGCTGGACACTCTGTTGCAGTAGAAGCAAAACCTTTCTCGGAAAAGAGTTTCTATGTAAAGCACAGCAACTCTGAACTAGAAGCATCAGTTGAAATCACGCTGCATAATCACCTCAGACCAAAGACATTGAAATAAAAGGTCAGGATGAGAGGAGTCAGGAGCAAATATTCCCCAAGGTCAGGGTGTGCTCCATCTTATTCATGTGAATCAATAGCAGGTCTGTGGAGCATCCCAGGGCCTCAGGAGTGCTTGCTGTAATGGTGAACCTTTGTCCCCAACCCCTGAATGCCCTTGTCACACCACCTGTTCTCAACTCCCCTCAGGACCGTTTACTCCTTTTCTCGGCAATAAGTCAGATACAGTGATTTATTTTTAACATCTCTAAGGAATAAATGTCTTTATTTTGTTTCAAAGTCTGGAGTTACTAAAATTGGTTAGTTTAATTGAGCTTAAGTACTGTTTCATTACTTTTTAGTGGTGCTTGCAAATAAATTACTACATTCAGCATTCTGGGCAATGCATTTTTCTTCTTAGGGTTTCTTTCTTAATCCACTGGGATGAAAAGCTCAGGCCGTCATTTCTGTAGGGATTTTCTTAATGTCCCGCGTGTGTTCCATGGGGAAAGGAGGATGTGTCTTCTTTATTTGCATAGAGTTGGTTTATCACTATATAGATGGAGCCCTAGGCCACATTTCACTGAGTGGCAGAGAGAGGTTAGTGCCTTCCCACCCCGACTTCTCAATTTAAAGAACAAAAGCCACTGAACAACCCACCCTGGGCTGAGCTCTGGCCTGCTGTCATTCATAAATCCACACACGCAGTCCTTGAAATTCAAGCCATGGTATTAGCACTGCCATTGTCCAGATTTAGCCAATGAACAAATAGCTGTTGAGTGCCTGGAACTGTTTGTTGAGTACAAGGAGAATTCCGGATGTTGGAAACAGTCATGAACTAGGAGAAGTCTCTTTCCCTGTGGAGCTAAGATTCCTCTGGACAAAGATAGATGTAAACTCACATACTTGTTAGTAGAAGGGATCGTTTCCAGGTGTTATATGAGCTTTGAGGAAAGCAATACAGAGCAAATAACAGAGAGTGATTCCAGACATGAGTGACCAAGGAAGGCCACTTTGCAGAGGGAACATTAACACTGTCACCTAATGAAGACATCTACTTTCTGAAGATCTGGGTGAAGGATCTTCCAGGAAGAAGCCACAGGTGCAAAGACTCCAGCTGGGGCGGTGTGATGCAGTCCAGAAACAGACAAGACCAGTGAGGCAGATGCTCAGAGAATGATGGCAGAGTAGCAGGAGGGGAGGACAGAGAAGAGATGGGAACCAGGCCAGGCCCTCCCTGGGGACCCAGTAAGCCTTTTGGTTTCTACAACAGCTGTGATGGGAAGGAGTTCAAGGGTATTGAATGATGGGTTATGGTTTAAATGTAAACCGATCACTCTGCTTGCAGCATGTAGAATGAATTTTAACTGAAGTAAGAGTGGGTGCCAGAAGCATCTGCTACAATAACCCATAACTCTCCACTACAAAAGCCCACAGAGATAAGACTAGGGTGATATCTATGAACATGGCGGGAGGTGAGTGGGTCTGGGGTATATTTTAAGAAAGACAGAGGCCACAGGACTTGCTGCAAGGTGGTGGAATGTGAAGAAGAAAAAAGAAAGAAAATTCAACATACACCTGTACTTTGCCTGAGAACCTTGGATAAAGCCAAAGACTAAGAAAAAAACAGATTAGAGACGGGAAGCAAATCAAGAGTTCTCCTTGGACATGTGACACTTGAGACTTGTAAGTCGAGATGTTGAGAGGCAATTGGATGTATGAATCTGGAACAGAGCAATCTGGTCAAGGCTTGGAAGGCAGAAGCATATAGAAGCTTGCCACCTTGGGACTGAAGGACATCACTTAAAATAGAAGGTAAAAAAAGAGAGAGAAGATCTAAGACAGAGCTGTAGGCTCTTCCAACATTAAATATCCAGCAGGAGAGGGGGAAACCACTGAAGGAGATGCAAAGGAACGGGCAAGAGGATACCTATGTCCAAGTCATGGTAGCCCAGAAATATTTCAGTATAGTGGGTGGGTTCATCTGTCAAATGAAAGGATCAGAGAATGGCCGTGGACTTGACAAGATAGATGTCATTGGTGAACTGGATAACAAGGACACACATGATTGGAATGGGTTTAGGAAAGACTAAGTGCAGAAAGACTGGGAACAGAAATGACAGCCAACCCTTTTGAGGGATGCTGCCCTGGAGGGGAGGCAGAGAAATGGAACCCTCTACGGGATGGACATCAAGTTAAAAGGAGAGGGTGTTTGAGGTAGATGAGACTAGAGCATTGCGGATACTGATGAGAATGATCTGGAGAAAAAGAAGAGATTGAAGCAGCAGGAGGGAGAGGAGAAAACACAGGAGTGAGGTCCTTGAGATGGATCAGATCCAAAGATCGGGGAAAAGCAGACGGGCAACGTGTATGGGAAGAAGGCGGGCAGGGTATGGATTTCATGGCTGGAAACACAAGGTATTTCTCATCTTGTCATTTCTATGTTCTTAATGGAGGAAAGCTAGGTGGCCACTGAGACGAAAGGGAAGCAGACAGCAAAGACAGGAGGCTGAAGGTGTAAATGTGAAAGGCTTGTCTTGGCACCTCAGGGAGTCATTTGTGAGGAGTGAGTAGAGGGTTTGGAGGCAGCCTCTAATGCCTGTTTGAGATTCACGACCATTCATTAAAGGTTGACCACTCAACCGCACCCTGTGACTTCAGCTACTGAGTGCAGGAGATGTGGGGTACTGGGTGTCTAGGGTGGCTGGTCCCTTCCAGATTAAAGAAACTTAGGAAGATCAGCTACCCAACATTGTTCACTCAACCTCTAAGCATAGGAGTGAGGTAGGATTTGCACTCAGCTCCATCTGTCTCCAAAGTCCATTCTCTTTCCAAGGAAGAGGGAAAGGGGGTGCAAGAAGGTTCTAACATCCCCCGGCAGTGCCCAAGTAGCTCTCATTATTTTTCGAGTCTAACCCTGCAACTGACTGACATGCCAAGGCAGTCTTCCCCTAGAAGGGTAGACTTCTGAAATGTCATCACAGCCCCAGACAGTAGTCCTTGTACATCTTGATGGTCCAAAGACAGTTTAGTTTGTCTAGGTTTAAGAAACAATGAAGTGTTTAAATTATTTTATAAAGCATTTTTTAAAAATAAGTTATAATATTTTTAAAATTTATTTCTCAAAGTCATAAGCTTAAACTGCACACCTTATTCCCAATTTCAGATCAACAGACCAATAGAGGCAGGGTACAGTGGCTCATGTTTGTAATCCCAGCACTTTGGGAGGCCAAGGCAGGAGGATTGCTTGAACCCAAGACCAGGCAACATAGCAAGGCCTCATCTCTACAAAAGATAAAAACAAAAAAGGAAGAGCAGACCAGTAGTCTCAAGGAAGCCAGAATGACTATGCCCAGGAGAGGGGGCAGTGCATGGCACAGTGGCCAGAGCTGACAAGATGTGCAGCCCTCAGGATGAGCCCAGTGAATAACCCTCTGTCTCTCCCATCTCCAGCCCGGTGTTGTCTAGTGCCTTGAATTCCATCTTCAGCAAGTGGGACCTCCCAGTCTTCACACTGCCCTTCAACATTGCCGTGACTCTGTACCTGGCAGCCACAGGCCATTACAACCCCTTCTTTCCCACAACACTGGTGGAGCCTGTGTCTTCAGTGCCCAATATCACCTGGACAGAGATCGAAATGCCCTTGGTAAGTTATCCCATGGTGAAGCATCGAGACCCGCAAATACCACTGCAGGCCTCCTCGCTAACCAGTTTGTGGACAACCCAAGCTCTCAGCTTTTCTAGAAGCATCTCTACCAGATGACGGGCCTCAGCAGTGTACCATGAAAGTAGCTGCCACATTCATAGGCCTTCCTTGAACATCCAACATTGGCTGGGTGCTTTTTCAGATACTGAGAATCCGAGGGAAATATGACAGCAGCGTCCTGCCCTTGAGAAACCTACATTCGACACAGGGAAGTAGGGGACACACAAGTGAGCAGACAGGTGCTAAGCTGATGATAAGAATGGTGATGGCTCAGGGAGAAACAGTAGATAAAATGGATCATTGGATTAAGGGGTAAGAGACGAAATTAAATGTTTAAAACTGGGACTTTAAAGGTATTATTCATAGAAGGTGGAAGGGGAACTTCCAGGTACTCTGTATGTCAGTGGTTCTCAAGCAAGGACAGTTTTGCCCCTTGGGACACAAGGCAATGTCTAGAGACATTATTGTCAAGACTGGAGCCTGGCCTGGTGGCTCACGCCTATAATCCCAGCACTTTGGGAGGTTCAGGCGAGAAGACCACTTGAACCCAGGAGTTCGAGACCAGCCTGGGCAACATAGCAAGACCTCATCTCTACAAAAGACTCAGAAAAGTAGCTGGGCACATGCCTGTAGTCCCAACTACTCAGGAGGCCAAATCAGAAGGATCTCCTGAGCCCAAAAGGTCAAGGCTGCAGTGAGCCAAATTATGCCACTGCAATCCAGCCAGGGCAACAGGGTGAAACCTCTAACTCAAAAAAAAAAAAGACTAGAGAGGTACTGCTGATAAATGCTCAGAGGCCAGGGATGCTGCCAAGCATCCCACAGTGTACCGGACAGCCTCTCCCTTCCCCTAACAAAGAATTACATAGCCTAAGATGTCAAGAGGGCCAGAGTGAAGGGACCTGCCTGTGTCTGGCCATCCCATATGCCCAAATTCATTCTTTTGACTGATCTCCAGACACTGAGGATAAAGGGATATAATAAAAATCTAACCTAAAATTAAATACACATAAATTGTAAGACTTTAGCCTTGTTAACCAACGTAAGGATAGCTAAGAGCCAGTAATAAAGCAAGCTCACTATGTGTCAGACACTGTTCCAAGCCCTTGACATATTGATACACTCAGCCCTCTTCATTATCCCCCTTTGACAGATGAGGAAGCTGAGGCACAGGGAGAGCTAGCTGCCCAAGTCAAACCGCATCTGGCACCTGTGCTTCAAGGCCAGGCAGCCTGGCACAGTGCCCAAGCTTTGAGCCACCAGCCCCATAGCCCAAGGCAGGACATGTCCCCTCGGCTTGAACCATCCCCCGAGGTGAAATCCTGACCTTTCTATGCAGTGCACCCCAGTCTCTGTTCCTGTGGGTGCTGGGGTACCCTCTACCTTTCACAAAGCCCACCTTCCTTATCTCTTACCCACTGACTCTATCTCTGCTTTGTAGAGGAATTCAGAATGCTGCTTCTGGGATTGTCTTTAGAATCCTTTAAACACATCCCACATGCTCTAAGACTGTTCATGTGATCTGATGTGTGAGCCCCACCCATCAGACCTGCCCACTGCCCAGGTGTGCCTGAGCCTCGGAGTGACCTGAGGCTGGTGGTCGGCTCTGGGGCTTTCACCCGGGGTCCTCGGAGACAACCACACTCCAAACCTAAGCCCCTCACTCTGCCACCGAGGCAGACACTGCAGCGAACCATGCAGAACTTTTTCAGGTTTTGTCTAGGGCTGGGGCTGGGGCCAGGGTAGGGGTGGCATCAGACACAGAGGTGGGGCCTAAACCCCCCAAATGTAAAAGACAGAACCCTGTGTTAATGGCAAAGCCCAGGCAGGCAGGAGCAGGGACAAAACTCAGAACTCTGATGGACACACACCACCCATGATCCCCACACATGAGGTCTCGTCTGGGTGACGGCCATAGCACATGTGGCACTACCAGAAAGAAAGGGTTCTTGAGCCCCCACCCTACACAGAGAAGCTGAACAACTCAGCACCAAGGCGGCCAGTGTGGTGTGGGTCACAGAGAAGAGATGCCTCCTGTTCACCTTCAAGAAAAACCACCAGAATCCCAGCTACTCTGGAGGCTGAAGCAGGAAGATTGCCTGAGACCAGAAGGTAGAGGCTGTGGTGAGCCATGATCACATCACTGCACTCCGGCCTGGGCCACAGAGCTAGACCCTGTCTCTAAAACAAACAAATAAATAAAAATAAAGTGGTAAGACCCAGACCTGGGTATCCTGAGGTCCAATTCCACCTTCTCAACCCCCCAGCAGCCCACCACTCTGACCATCAGGTTCCTTCTCTCTCACATCATCCAGATCTGAGTTTTGAAGAATCAATGCCATTGCCCTCTTTCCCTCTGAAACAACAGGGAGAGACCTCTCCTTGCTTAGCCAGCTTTTTGTTGCTTCAAGGGGATTATGAAGAGTGGGAGGAGGCTGAGAGCTCGGTAAATTTCCATAGCACACCTGAATGCCCCTTGCACCACTGTGTTGGCTGCGGCCTGAGAAGCCGTGTACAGGAGGGAGGTCAGGTCACCCAGGGGCATAGGACACCAGGCTGCTGTACAGATCGTGGTAGAGAAAGCTGCATCTCACCCCGGCTCCATTCCAAGGGCACCCGTTCCATCATTCCTCTCATTCTTGACTGCTTGGGCTTAAAACCTGCATTCCCGGAGGGAAAGGCAGAGGCTGGCCTCCCCTCAGCCTCCCGCATTCCTCAGATGTTGGCCAGTCATGGAGTTCTTATAGAGTCAACTTACAGCCTGTTGCCAGCATTGCACTGAGCTCCCCAGGCTGACACAAAGTGTCTTCTGGGCTCCTGTAAATATGCCCCGGCCCCTCCCTGCCATTCCTGTCATGCGTTTAAAGGCTCTGGTCCAAACAGTGTTTGGTTACTCAAAAGCCACCCATTGGGAGACAGGGGTGGGCAATGCCTAAAAGCTCTCTGGGACCCATCAGACACAATTCCCTGAAGAAATCACAGACTCCAGAATTTAATTAAATTGTTTAACAAGTACAAGATTTCACATAAAAGGAGAAACAAGTTACTCCCAGCATCTCCAGGACGTCATGTACCACTAATCCCTGTCACATGGGAGGCTGACCCGACCCCTGTTGAGCCCTGTGTTCATTAAATCAGGACATCCAGGGAAGAGTCAGCCATCGGCATTTGCTTCAAGATTACTGAGGCGTTTCATGGATGGCAAAGTTTGAGAGCCACTGAGCTCCTTGATACTTGTTTATTAAGCACCTGTCGTGGACGCAGCCACCAAGAGCCCCATCTCCAGAGAAATTACAGGACCTGGCAGTGAAGAAGGGAGCTATGGAATGTCAAATCTGGAAGGCCATTGCCAGGGGAACTCCTCATGTCACAGAGGAAGACACACAGCCCGGAATGAGGATGTGGCATGCCCATGGTCACACAGTGAGCTGCAGAGCCCCTGGAAGCTGGAGTCCAGCTTCCAGCTCCCAGGCCAGCACCCTGACTACCCTAATGGAAGAAAGGCTGGCCTGACCCCCAACCCACACTGCGAGGCTGGACAACCCAGTACCGCGGGGACTGGTGTGGTATTGTTCACAGGGAAGAGATGTCTCCTGTTCATCCTCAAAATAAGCCATCAGAAAGTGGTAGGCAGCAGGCACCTGTAGTCCCAGCTACTTGGGAGGCTGAGGCAGAAGGATCACTTGAGCCCAGGAGGTTGAAGCCGTAGTGAATCATGATTGCACCACAACACTCCAGCCTGGGTGACAGAGCAAGATCCTCTTTCTAAAATAAATAACAATTAAAATTAACTGTTAGGATCCAAACTCAAGTATTCATTCTTTCTCCTTTTTTATTTTGTTTTGTTTTTGCCCTCAAAGGACTAGGAATAATTCAGTCTGGGCTGACAAAGACTATCTGATCACTGCCACAATGCTAACTCCAACAGGTCACCGTCAAGCTCAGGGATGTGCCACACATTACCTTGCACAGCACTGAGCACTTCTTGAGAGCAGGGGCGATGCCTACTCCTCCTCTGCAGGGGACCGTAGTCCCCAGGGGGGCACTGAATGAGCAGCAGCCACCGCAGAAGACATGTCATCAGCAACTTGTAGGAGACACAGTGAGGGTCATCATGACCTTACACCAGGGCTCAAGCCCAAAGCATAGTTGTCCAACCTTTTGGCTTTCCTGGGCCGCATCAAGTAAAAAGGAATTGTCTTGGGACTCACATAAATTATATAATATAGTCAGTGTATATACATAATAAGACTTCTTTTTATTTTTATAGTTTTTATTATAAAGTTTAGAAAAATGACAACAATATGAAACTAGTGAGAAATTTGACATCGTTTTTGTGAAACTAATCTATCAATATCTGTTTCCATGGAAGTGGTCACAATTCTTGGTGAGTTCCCAAAGTGCTTGTGAGAAATGTTTGTTCAAGTTTTGCTCTTCGTGTGCTTCATGATTGAAAACAGCTGCTCACAAATGTATGTTCTGCCAAAAAGCGATGCCATGAATGAGGCGTGATTGTGAACTTCAAAAACGGAACAACACACCGGGCCACGAAGAAAATAAACGCTAAAAAACACACGATGTTAAAAGATTTCGTGGGGCCACATGACTAGCTGTGCTGGGCCGCGGGTTGGACACGCCTACCCTAAAGCCACTAGCCTGCTCCGGGCCACCAACAGCCTGGGTGACTTTCGGTCAAATCACCACCAAAATGGCCTGGAATGTTTCCAGTATTCCTAGACTATTCCCATGGATTTCAGATGATCTAGAGAAAATCCCCAGACCCCTGAAGCCCCCAAGGGCAGTCTAGGGAGCAGCAGCACCCGGGTGGCCCCAAGACTTCTGCCCTCAAAGCAGAGCAGGAGCTCCCCAGAAGCACCTGCCCAGCCCCGGGCCGGTGGCTCTGCACTAGGGAGCCTCGGATGCCAGCTCGGTGCTGGGGTGAGGAGAGGTGCCTTCTGGCTCAGGTGGCCCGTGTCTCTCGCCAGTCGGAGGGCACAGCTGCCCTCCGCTCCCACCCTATCACCCGCCCCAGGAATGGTTCACATCTGGCTCTGAGGCGCGGTCTTCACAGGACCTGTATTCTGTGACTTTGCAGCTGTTACAGGCCATCCCCGTCGGGGTTGGCCAGGTATATGGCTGTGACAACCCATGGGCCGGCGGCGTGTTCCTGGTGGCCCTGTTCATCTCCTCGCCACTCATCTGCTTGCACGCAGCCATTGGCTCCATCGTGGGGATGCTGGCAGGTAGGACGGCGCCCCCTGCAGGCAGATCTCCATCACAGCAACTGTTCCAGAGGGACTCCTGCCACTGGAGTCTTAACACACTTCAAGGGCAGGGATTTCTTTTCCCCTTTCTTGAGTCCCCAAAAAGAGCAAATCACGGTGGCAGGGCACATGGAGAGATGCAAGGGGCCTGAAGACCAAGCACCCTAACTCGGGCCCTGGAGCAGCCCGTGGAGGAGGGACACGGGGTGGAGCGGGAGGAGGGTCATGGGGTGGAGCGGGAGGGTAGAGGAGGGGCACGGGGTGGGGTGGGGAGGAGGCACGGGGTCGGGGCAGCAGCAGGAACCAAGCCCAAGCTGGGGTATAAATCAGCAGTCCCCAACCTTTTGGCATCAGGATCCAGTTTTGTGGAAGACAATTTTTCCACAGTGGCGGGGGGTGTGCGGTCAGACCTCTCTGCTCATGTTCATCTGTGTTTGCAGCCGCTCCCCAACGCCAGCATCACTGCCTCAACTCCACTTCAGATCACTAGGCATTCGATCTTCTTAAGGAGCCACAACCTAGATCTCTCGCATGCGCAGTTCACAGTAGGGTCCCTGTTGCTATGAGAATCTAATGCTGCACTGATCTGACAGAAGATGGAGCTCAGGTGGTCATGCCAGCACTAGGGAGCAGCTGTAAATACAGATGAAGCT
This sequence comes from Tarsius wallacei, assembly GCA_963574415.1. Taxonomy (NCBI): domain Eukaryota; kingdom Metazoa; phylum Chordata; class Mammalia; order Primates; family Tarsiidae; genus Tarsius; species Tarsius wallacei. The sequence goes on along the minus strand of CAUYQG010043151.1, from coordinate 19,425 downwards.
ACACTGGCTCACCCGCCATTCACCTCCTGCTGTGTGGCCTGGTTCCTAACAGGCCACAGACCAGTACCAGTCTGTGGCCCAGGGGCTAGGGATCCCTGGTGTAAACAACCCAGCACTTGAAAATTTGCGGCAAGCTAAAAGGCACAGTTTACTCAAAAATTGGACTGCCATTGGACAAATGTGCTTTCCTATGTCTACATATGTGTGCATGTGTGACATGCATTTACATACATACTTTTTTTTTCTGACAGTAGAGTCAGAAATTGGGGTATGGGTAATGAGAGTAGGAGTCTGGTTTTGACTTTCTCCCATATTTTTCAAAGACTTCTTGAAAGCAGAACTTTTAAAACAAATTTTTTTTTAATTTGGAAATTATTTTAAATCATCAGGAAATTATGGAAATAAAAGTAATTTAAGAGGTATTTACCAATGCTTTACCTAGACTTATCTGTTCCTTACACCTTACCCATCTTACTGTATCATTCATTCATTCTCTTTTCTACACAGAGCTATGCGTAGACACACAAGGTTTTTGAAAAAAACTTTAAGTTTATATCTTTCTTGCTGAAACTGCAGTTGCTCTGGCCAGAGAAGCAGGGCTGGCATTTCACCTACAGGTCTCTTCTCACCTGGGAGGAGACAGTTGTGCCTCCCAGTGAGAACTGGGGTGTTGAAACACAGTTTGGAAACTACTGCTCGTTCCTCACTGTCGGTTCCTAAGTCCAGACACCTTTGTAGAGGCTCCTTCGATGGGCAGATCCAGGGTGTGGGGTGGGCAACAGGGTAGAGTACCCTGAAACCAGGCCCAGCCAGAGACACCACACCTTGTCTCACAGCACTGACGGTGGCCACGCCCTTCGAGACCATCTACTCGGGCCTCTGGAGTTACAACTGTGTCCTCTCCTGTGTCGCCATCGGGGGCATGTTCTATGCCCTCACCTGGCAGACCCACCTGCTGGCTGTCGTCTGTGGTAAGTGTTTGGGAAAGTGTCAACCACATCACTCTGGCTATTTCTTTCCCCCGGGTTATGGGAAACCTGTGGTGACCACTAATCAGTACTGAGTAGAGTGACGGACAAGTCAGTGGTTGGGTCTTAATGCCAACACTTCCTTTAATAGCTGGGGACTTGGGGTCACGATCGCCTTGTGCTGTCGATGTGCAAGGTGTTGTAAAGCGTACAACAAAATCACGAACGCGATTCCTGGTATGCTAAGGACAGTGCTGCTGCTCTCTCTGTCTCTTCATCCAACAACCCCTTACAGAGCACCACCAGATGCCAGGACCTGGCTAGGCAGGGAAGATACTGGTGACCACATCCTCATGAAGTCACAGGCTAGCAGAGAAGTAATCACACAGATCATTACTAAGACTGTGATGTCCACAAAGATGACTGGAAAGATCCAGGGAGATCACATGCTGGGAGCCTGGAGATCATGACATGGTGTCTCAGAAGTTCAATTTCCACCAAACAAGTAAAGAACGTGCTTTCCCGAGGGAAGCCAGCCACGATCCTTGGTCTACAACGGCACACGGCTCCAGACCCTGCATTACAGAAATACACAGACTCACTAATCCTCCCAAGATGCCGCCAGGCATCGCATTTTACAGATGAAGAAATGAGACATATAGGGCTAATTCACTTTCCCCAGGGCTTAGCTATTCATGCACAAAGGGGAGGGTCAGTCCCACCCCCTTCTCTCCACTGTCTTCCTCTCCTGTGTTGTTCTCTAGAAATGGAGGTCAGGACTTTAATAAGTGAAGTTAGAGTCAAGGACAGTTAGAGAGAAGCATTAGGACCAGACTTCTTTTGTTTTTTACCACTTACACATGGGGACCGTGAATGACTTGCACGTCCCTATAGCCCCTTAGCAGCCAACAAGAGGCTGGGCGTGGAGACAATTGGCCCAGGACATATTTATCAGGTTAAAATGCCAGATGTTTTGAGATTCAGACTGTAACTGCCTTTGGCCTTCAGAGAAGTGGCAGGTTCCAGTGACTGGAATCACCTGGGAAGCCCTCAGGGGTAGGCTGGTGTTTCTCTCAACATTTCTGGCAGGACTCGAGTTGGCAGAGAGAGAAAAGGTGTGCTGGACAGAAAGGAAGACAGGGCAATGCTGCAGGTCAGGAGCTTGTCCAACGGTGTAGATGAGATTTCCTGACTGCCCTTGGGTCCCCATTCCCATGGGGGAAACCCAGAAGCCTGTCTCCTGAGAACTTGTTCAGGGACTCAGTAAGTTTCAGCCCAGATGAGACTTGGTGAGCATCAAACAGCCACTCAGAACATTGGACGGGAGCGTTCTTAGCAGGAACCCATAGAGTCTGACCACTCTCACAGGCAAACACATCAGGGTCACCACAGGTTTCCCATAACCCAGTCTGACCACTCTCACAGACAAACACATCAGCGGTCAGGGCCTGGTGCAGACACTGAGGCTGTGGGAGGGAGGCTATGGGAGGGAGGCAGGACCTTGCCTTTAGTCTGGGCTTCTCGCTCTGCCACAGCAGGGGCTTGGGTGCAGGGACAGGCTCTGGGAAGCTGACACTGTGGTCCTTGTTTTTCCACAGCCCTGTTCTGCGCATACATGGGAGCAGCCATCTCCAACATCATGGCAGTGGTGAGTTTGGGTTCACCTGAACCCTACCCTGAAGTGTCCTGCCCCAGCCAGAGCTTCTGAACTGTAGTGTCTAATGGAAGGATCCCTAGTGGGCCATGGTAGCCGGTACTCAGTGCCTCTGTCAAGCCTTAACTAGGGTTTGTTCAGAGAAGAACTGGAAATTGCATGCATTTGCCTCTAGTGTGTGTGTGTGTGTGTGTGTGTGTGTGTTTTGAAAGAAAGAGATCAATATGTAAATAGCAGAAAATACAGAGCCGCATGACTGGATGTGGGAGACCCTCCCCAGGCCCCAATTTTCAGCTCCATCATCGAGAGATTCTGGTTGTGCCCAAAGGTGCCAACACCTCAAATTCCTTGACCAACTACTTGGACCTTCTGAATCCAGGAACACCTACCTTTGTGAGGGAAATCCCTATCCCCAATCCCTGCCACATTCTCCTCCCCCAGGTCCCCGGCCCAGCCCAGGAGCCTGGGAACACTCTTCAGACCCCCATGCATTTGCTTCCAGGTTGGCGTGCCACCAGGCACCTGGGCCTTCTGCCTGGCCACCCTCATCTTCCTACTCCTGACGACCAACAACCCCGCCATCTACAAGCTCCCGCTCAGCAAAATCACCTACCCGGAGGCCAACCGCATCTATTACCTGACCCTCAAAAGCACTGAGGAGGAGAAGTCCCCCAGCGGTGACTAGTAGCCAAGTTCCCCGGAAACACTGTTTGCCTGGGAATGGTCCTGCTCCCTCTGCTCTGGGCCATCAGCTGCCACGCTTACCTTCCTTCCTGCCCTTGCATCTGTGCCGAGCTAAGCACACCTGTTGCACCCTTCCCTGAAGCTGATTTCCTCTCTGCCTACATCTCCAGAACTCTGCATTGGGTGGCATTAAAGGAAATTGGTAATGCCGATGCCAGAGTTGGAAGTAAGGAGTGTTGTTTTCATGGTTGCTGACTTAAAACAAAAGCAGTAGTTAGTCTTTGAGGAAGATAATTAAAAGATGATCTTCTTGGCATGTTTAGCTAAATAATAGATGCGGTAAAACTGATCTCGTTGAGTAGTTCTTAGGCAGACACAGCATAGATGTAAGTCGGGGGCCACATGCTAGGAAGAGAAGGTGCCCAAATGACCCAGCTAGTAGTGGAAGAGAGGAATGTCACACTCATGGAGTTTTGAAGTCGAAACAGGGACAACCGGCGGATTGGAAGCGTCTAAATGAGGAGTGTTGAACATTTGGTGGTCTGAGTCAGAAGTTTGAGTAAGGGACAAGGTGATATTCTATGCCAGGGAGCAATGAACACATTAGAATCTTGAGTATGACTTTATTAGTAGGATAAGATTTTCTTGGTTTAGGTCAAACTAACAACTCTGAGCAGAGATTTCAGTTAAGGAAAACACCTGAACCCATTTTGTGAAAAGCTTGGGAAATGTATTTTATTTTTCTATTTGCTTGTAGGTACTGGAGACTTTATGAGGTTTATGATATTTAAAACAAATGGTTAGCTCTGACTGTAGAATGACAAACATTCATCTATGAATTTTGCAACCTAGTTTCCCAGCGATGGTCTCAATAGCTTACATGTTTGGTTTTTTTTTTTTTTTTTTTGACTAATCAAATGCAATCTTTAAATCTATATACAGATTGGGGATCAGCAAACTTTTTCTCTAAAGGACCAGATACTAAACATTTTCTGCTCAGGAGACCACACAGTCTCTTTGGCACTGTCTCATTATAGTGTGAAAGTAGCCACAGACAATATATAAATGAATGAGCATGACTATGTGCCAATAAAACTTTATTAAACAGGCTAGAGTTGGCCCACAAGCTGTGGTTTGCAGATCCCTGGTAGAGATGAGCAACATAAGAATGGTGAGAAGCTAGTAGGCAGTCTGCAGGCCCCAAGGGACACCAGGTCCCTCACAATAGACATAGCCACAAAGGTGTTGTCCATGCTGGGTAACAGTGTGAAGACTCTCAAGAAGTGGAAGACATCAGAGAAGTGAGATTAGTATCTCTGGAACCAGGAAGACCTTCTCTGAGACCCTACCAGAGAAATTAAATCATGCCCTGCCTTCCACACAAATGTGTAGGAATCACTTCTAAAGCTCACTGTCCTCCAGCCTCTCACCCTCTGCCAGAAGGCACACCACTATGGGAGGAAGCAAAAAGGATGACCCCCTTGGTATTGGAGTTTCCAAGCAGGAACAACAGAGAGACTCAGAGAATCCCAGATTGAGAGGGAGGTCCCACCATGCTATGATGCATGAATCCCTCTGTCATAGAGGAGAGGGGCTTCAGTTCCTAAAACAGAAGTCTCCCATCGTATTCCAACAAGAAGAACCAGAGCCAGAGGCCCCATTCATTGCCCTAGAAAATTCCCTCCTCTCTCCAGTAAGCCCTTTGAAACTCTCCACCCAAAGCAGTGGACCTGATTGGGAACTGTCTTTGAGCCATGCTTACTGGAGTTTCAGGAAAGGAAAATTATTTGGAGATGAGAAATGCTTTCAACTCCCTTAGACAAAATTCTCTTTTCCCCTCCCTTCTGGAAAGCTCTGTGGAGTGATCTTGCCCCGCCTCCCCCACTTCTCTGACTTGCTGTATGAGTAGGTGCAGGATCCTAAACTTACAGAATCACATCACCAGTGCGGGGCTGCATGGAAGCAGGCCACCCTAAGAGAAGTAAAGGGGCCTTGAGACCCACATTCTAGCCCTTTTCTACTGTCAACCCCAAACTACCGGCAGCAATTCTTGGTGGTACAAATAGCCATGTCCATGTTGAACACACAGATGCAGTCACTAAAGCTGTGTGGGTTTCAGGGTAAAGGGTCTTCAGAGGAGGCTGCGTCTCAGACTCTCTTTCCCTACCACCTCCTCTTTCCCTCTGCCTGCTGGTCCTTCTCCAACCTCATCACCTCTCTCTCTCCAACCTCCCATCACTTCCTCCCACATTTATTCCCTGTCTTACAGCCCTGAGAGGCCTACTATCAGCTGCAAGAGTCTTGTCCTCCTGCACTTCCGAAAGGTATATCGTAAATCAACTTTCCAATTTCTTCCACGATAACTGGCATAGTCAAGTTTTCTACGTCACTTGGGTCAGCCTTGAGAATTTGTTTGCTAAGATATAATCCTTCTTCTTTAGCTTTGTTGCCATGGAGTGCCTCATAATGTTCTCATATAATAACTTCCATCTTTCCTGTATTTGTGGTTTTATCTCCTTTCTCATTTCTAATCTTATACAATACTGTATCTTTTCTTTCATCAAGTTTGTGGGGGCTTTTCGATTTTATTGACTTTTTTAGAGAAGCAGTTTGGGATTTATTTGTACTTGCTATTTGTTTTATTTTCAATGCTATTGATTTCTTTTTCCTGTTTTCTAATGGTTTATTTAACTGTTCTCTTTTATTCTGTTTTAAAATTGATGTAAAATTCCTTCACTTGAGATTTTTCTCCTTTAACAACAGTCATTTAAGGCTATTCATTTTTCTCTGAGTGTAGCCTTAGCTGTGTACTAGCAGTTTTAGAATAAAGGATCCTACTTTTATCAGTTTTTAAATGGTTTGCAATCTTAGTTTTGATTCCTCTTTGGTTATTTGAAAATTATTTAAGAATGTGTTTTTTAATTTCCAGCACATAGGAATCTTTTGGCATTTTTTTTAAGTTTCCATGTCTAGTTTTACTGGATTATGAGCAGAAAAAAATGTGGCCTATAAAATCTCCATCTTAAAATTGTATGAATTTTTCTTATTGTCAAGCACCTGATTGATATTAGAGATATAAAATGTAATTTTTGATTTGAAATACATATTAAATTGATTTGTTGATTGAATCATTCAATTGCTTATTTTTTTTGTCTGTGGGGTCTTAATTCTGAAAAGGGATTCTTGAAAATCAACTATGATTGTAGTGTTTTATTAATTTCTCTTTGTATTTCTAAAACATTTGCTTCATATGAGTTGCTACATAGTTTGATACCTATTGATTTGTGACTAAGATTAATCCTTCATAGGTTTTGTCTTTTACCATTACAAATTACCTATCTTTATTCTAGTTAGTGCTTTTAGCCTCTATTTCAACTTATCTGATATTAATGTTGTCACACCATCTTTCTTTCTGATATTTTCTTATCCCTTTGTTTCAACCTTTATCATTTCCCTTTAATTTTTTCTTTTAACTTTATTATTTTCTTTTGACTATATTTCTGTAAAATAACATATAGCAATGTGGTTTTTTTTAACCTAATCTTAGTGTTTCTTTAATTTAATAGGTTAATTCAACCTCTTCACATTTGGTGTAATCATCAAATGCTTGTTTTATTCCTTCCACCTCTATTTTTTACTATTTATTATTCATTACTAGGTTTGCTTTTGTGTTTCTTTCATTTTGCAGGTTGGATCATGTTATTATCTCTTTCTTTCTTCCCTTCATGAATTTGAAAGTCTATTGTTGATTTCTATTCCACTAGTGGTGACTGCCCCTTTTCCAGTCATAATTCCAATCATCATCAATACCATATTTCTCTCTTATAATATAAAAACAAGGTGCCAAATAGTTTTTCTTGACAAAGTGCCCCATTTCTTCAGTGCACCTTCCCCTTCCCAAGGAGCTAAGGCCTTTGAAATACTTTCACTAATTCCTTTTCCCAGGGCGCCAGTCCCTAAACCACTTTTACTTCTCTAGCCATCTCCCACCCCTAGATTTTGCTAAGATCATCTATCATTTTTCATTTTTCCCTTTTGCAATATGCCTCTTCTTTCTACAAGAATCCTTATTCAGTCTCCCCATCACACATTCCCAGTAACCCTTTCAGTGTCTGGGTGGAGTTGACTATGTGTATTGGACATGTTACCTTTTATTATCACTCTTTCCTTTATTCTTCTTCCTGTGTCTTGCAATTTCTGTTCTGATTCATTTATTACTGGTTTTGTTGTTGTTGTTGTTGTTTTTAGTCGGGGTCTCACTCTGTTGCCCAGGCTGGAGTGCAGGGGCACAATTGACTGTGGCTTACTGCAGCCTCAACTTCCTGGGCTTAGGTGATCCTCCTGCCTCAGGCTCCTGAGTAACTGTGACTACAGGTGCATACCACTACACCTGGCTAATTTTTTTATTTAATTTTTCTAAAGGCGAGGTCTCACTATGTTGCCCAGGCTGGTCTCAAATGCCTGGGCTCAAACAGCCCTCCCGTCTTCCTCACAAAGTGCTGGGATCATAGGCGTGAGCCACTACACCTTGGCCCAGAATTCTTCCTTGAGTATTTTCTCCAAGTAATATATGAGAGAATGGGATGACATATTCTCTGACCCTTTGCATGTCCACGAAGTTCCTTCCCCGGAGAGTCAGTGGTATTTGGGCGTGCGGGGTCCCTGCGTTCCCTCCATTGTCTGTAGTTGTTGTGCCTTCATTTTCTGGCTTCTGAGTTCTACATGTAAGGCATCTGATACTGAGTGCATACTTTTTTCTTTGTAACTAACCTGTTCTTTCTTTCTAGATGACTGTAAGGTGTTCTCTTTATCTTTGGAGTTCAGGAAGTGAAGTCTAATGGTGTGTCTTTTCTCATTAATCCTGCCTTTCAGTCTGCAAACTCAAGTCTTTCTTCAGCTCAGCAACTTTTCTTCTAACATTTGTTTGACTGTTGCTTTTCCTTCATCTCTACCTTTTTCTCTCTCTGGAACTCCTACATCCAAGTGTTTCTTTGGTCTCTTTGTCTCTGCTCTAAGTTTGTTCTTCTCAGTTTGTACCACTTGTATTTTTGTTCTGTTTTGAGATATTTCTTCCACTTGACCTTCCAGGCCACTGATTCTGACCCCACCAGTAACTGCTCTTTTTTTCAACTCAACATATATGTTGATTTTTTTAGTTCAAATGTCATGTTTTCAGTTTCATAAAAGTCTTTGGGATGAGGGTTGAAATTGAATCTTCATGTATATTATTTTATTGTTATTGTCTTACTTCTTGGTTCAGAAATCAGACACAGCTCCTAGTAACTTACAGACCAAGCTTCTGCCCATCACAGATGGACCCTTGTGTAAGTTGCCCAGGGCCGTGGGCCAACTTTCATGAGCTGAGAAACTCTGCCTCATGGCCTAACCTTATTCATCCAGAAGACATTGCATAAGGAGCTATTAATATGTTACTCAGGACCCAGGCTTAACAACAAACCAGGAAAGAATCAGACCAGTTCCTGCCTTCAAGGAATTTGTTTTATGGGAATTTGCCTGGCCAGGTGAGGAGTCTCACCTGAGGTGAAGATGAGGCTAGCGTCAGACTGCCTGAGCCCATGTAAGTTCACAGCACCAGTTTTCATCTTAAGTAAATCATCTGATCAGGTTGGTCTTCTGTTGAGGAAATTGTCAGGCATGACTTTAAGAGTTCCAAGAAAATTCCTAGACCTCGTTCCCCTCTCATCCCCTGTCTCTCCATCACCTGCTGCCCAAGCATTCCCAGCCACCCCATCAATTTAAAGCTTTGAACCTGTTAAAATGCAAACAGGGAAGGTAACACGCTAAGCATGATCAATCATTTGTATCTAAGGTCAGAGGAGCCATTTCTGGGAATAAATTTGATTTTTTCAAAGGGAGGAAAGAAAATAAAGGAAAAAGGGGGATGTATCTTGAGAGGGTCTTTGGCAAAGGAGGGTGTGCTGAAATGAGGCCAGGCTGGGTGAATGAGCATCTGGGGCCTTGTCTCACAAGAACTGATAATGAGCTGGATGTGTTTGAAGAAGAGAGGAGATTGTGAGGGCCATGCTGTCTGCAGCAAGAGGTGATGAGTGTGGAAGAGGTCAGCTCACTCAATGTGACTCTAGGTCACAGAGCAGGTACCACTAGATGGGAGTGGCAAGCAGGCCAACTCTGAATCAGTGAAGAAGGTGCTCTTTAACAATGAAAGGTGCATGAGAAGTAGTGTCCTGGGAGGCTTGGTTTCTTGCTCCAACAGTCCAGGAGTAAGGCGTGGAGCCGGCTAGGGAGGCTTGCTTTGACTGGAGGACCAGAGCAGATAACCACTGCGGTCTCTCTTTCCAGCTCCAAGTTTCTGTGATTCTACAGTTCTGTAGAGGAGGTACCACTGAGGTGTAAAAAATAACACGGAGACCATGTGTACCAAAATATACCATTCATGTATTTACCAGTACATAAATACCATTAGCAACTCTTTCTAGAGGTTGACCAGTTGGCCCATTCAGTCAGTTTCCCTAAGTGTTCAGTATGGTTGCTTGTGTGGGCACATGGAGAACCAACATCATTCAATTGCGCCTTGGCCTTGACTTTCTCCTTCTCCCCACTCTCCCGCTGAGGGAGTTCTTTTTCTGGTCAACTCTCTATGACCATCTGCCAATTGAGAAACTCAATCTTCCCGGCCTGAGTTTGTGGTTACCTCAGACCCATGTGCCCCAGTTTGCCTTTGCTTCTTGGATGAGTCTGAGCTTTGTTTTCTTGGGTCCTAAAGGTTGTGAGGGCCAAGGACAACTCTAATCTCAAACCAGGTGGAGGATAGCAGTTTCCGCATGGCTGTGACTTCTACTCAGTAAACCACAGTCTCCCTTAACAACTTTAAAGGCATTCACATCATATGTGAGGTGTTTTGACCTGCCTGGTTTTCCCTGCTGCTAGCCATTCATAGAAGATAGAAGAATCCAGGGAGCCCTTCTACCCCAAATGGAAATAGAATGCCCAAGACCCTCCAGAGGAGGCCGAGGGAGAATGCCAATTCCTTTTTTTTAACCTCTGTGATTGGTAACAAAGAGCCTCTGCACTCCCCTCCCAGCTGCATGGGCTGCTGGAACAAAAGGAAGCCAAGACGAGGGCTCTGGAGGACTGGCAGCTCCACCTTGCTTGTATTCCATGTGGACTCAGTCCTATCCCCTGGAGGAGCCTCACCTCCCCAAGGTCAACCTCTGGGGGTCAGGGTCTCCTCCCTCCATAGGCTTAGCAGTGCAGGGTTAAAGAGAGCCATGAGTACTGGGAAGGAAACATGATTGTGAAGTGAATTCTGACTGAGCCTTCACAAAAGTGTCTATAGGCATAAACAGATGGAGCACCAGCCTTCACTAGGACCCGCTGGGGACAAGAGTCCATCTTGGCCCCCTGCCTTCCAGGAGGCCACCTGTTGCCACACCCTGAGTCTAGCCTGTGGTTCCACTGGGCTCACGGAACATGCAGGAACTTCCTGAATGGCTTCTTAAGGAGTCATCATTGCCTGTCTTTTCAAATGGGCTATATGTTGCTCACGGTGGCATCTCCCTACTGTGTCTGGGATGAATGAATACTTAGGTAGCCTAATGAGCTCATCACATGAGTTCAGGAGGCCTCAGAAGAGGCCAGAGACCAGCTAGTAGGGACAAAGAACCAGTGAAGGTTCCAATGTCATCAGTAGATGACTGTAGCCCTGTGGCAACACCTGGGAATGGCCCCTTGGGGGCACTGACCTGCTCTCCATGACACTCCCCGCCTCTAGCTGGAATGTGGGGGCCTGCGGGGCTCCTCCCGGCCCTGTGTTTGCTTTCCTCCCTTGGAAGGCCCTCCGTGATCAGGACCCCTCTTCGGCAGTTCCAGCACACCTGGCAGTGGGACGGGGCCTTTGACGTCAGTGGGGGCGTCTGTCTACTCAGGTGTAGCTAATTTCCTTGGCGTGAGGTTTTGTTTCTGAAACTGGGTAGGTCGCCTCACACCCCACTGCTGAGTGTGCGTGGGGGGTGCACAAGTTTGGGGGTTGATGCATAACCCATCATACAAAGCCAAACAAAACAAGTTTGGATTGGGCCTCCTCCCCAGACTCCAGTCCCCACCTCCTGTGGCCCCGTAGAACTTGGAAGGGCCGGCTTCCCTAATATATAGACCTCAGAATCCTTCCTGGAGGCAGGGGTCAGGCCATGCTCTTCTTGTTCTGAGAGGGTCCTATGGTGAGTTCTCAGGCCCCTGGTCTCAGGACCCTGGTCAGGGGAGGCAGGAGGAAGACAGCTAGGAAAATTTCCACAGAATCAGAAAGACAGCACCTAGCATTGGGCTGTGCAGAAATTTCCATTCATATGCTGATGGTAATACCAGTTCCCACCCAAGCCCTGCCAGGAAGAGGAATTAAGGGTGCTTATTGAGGGTGGAAGGCAAATTGGCCCCCTGAGGGAGACAGCACTTAGATAATTGCTTTGACAGAGAATTCTAATGAGAGGTGTCACTGGGAGGGAGCCTGAGGGACCACTGAACAGCTACCAGACAGTCTCCAGCTCTGTCCCTTTAAAGGAAACCTGCCTGGCCCACCCAGGTGGCAGGGACCAGGGCAGCAGGAGTTAATCCTCCCCAGTGAATTTAGGAAGTTGTGCCAGCTGCAGAAGCATTTCTTTCTGCCTACTCCTCCATGATCCCTGTCCTCGACCGGCAGGCGTGCACCAGGCACAGACTTAGGGAATGCAAGTCAGTATATTGACAGCGAGGCAACCTAAGGATGGGCTGGAGGGCACCAGGAAGTGAAGGGGCCCAGGATTAGGGGAAGTCACAACAACCAGAGTTGAGGACCAGAGAGGCCACCCAGTCGGAAGGAAGCGTCTTACTGAGTCCCGATGGTCTAGAATTCTCCAGCCTCTGTGCGGGACGTCGGAAGGAGCCCAGGTAAGAGATCCTAGGGGAAAGACATGAACCAGGTAGACCTTCCATCAGGACTGCCTGACCTTTCCCAGGAAGACAATAAAGAAAGGCAGTTCTTGTTCTGCTTCTGTCTTGTGCTAACTGCCTCTGGAGAAGACGGTCCCAGCTGGGAACCCCAGTCAGAGCTCCAGGGAGGTCTAGATCTTGGAAGCTTCAAGCTGGAAAGGCTCTTAAGTGTGTAGAGTTCATACCTCTTGTTTTATAGCTGATGAAACCATAGCTTGTCCAGAGGCTTGCCCAAGGGCTAAAAGCCTGGGCCAAGGTCCAGGTGGGCTGACTCACACCCTGGGTGCTTCCTGCTCACCTGGTGATGAAACCATCAGCCTCAGCTCCCCTACTGCTTGCACGCCCCTGGGGGAGCCTTTCTGGTGTCTGCCAGCCTTTCCACACCTCTGCAACCCACAGCTCTGGCCTCGATTTGGTTCCCAGGGTGGCCCGTGCTGAGCTGAGCTGAGTGTCTGGGGTGTCATTTCGGGCTAATGTGTAGCTACTGATAGCAGATGTTTCTGGAAGACACTCCATGAGCAACAGCATTCTAGGATACTGAAGTCATCTGATCAGCCTTGTAAAGTACATGATCTCCAAAACCGGTACCAAAATAAAATGAGCCTCTGTGTGCTTGCTGAGGGAATGCCATCCTGTGAGGCTTGGCTGTGCCCATAGCCAGGCGCCTACCTGCTAGCAACACCTTGGCCTTGAGGCACCCCTTCTGTCATAGGTATACAGCATCCACACCCTTCTGTAAGGTTAGAGGGAAAAATAAGTTTACTCTCAGGTGCCAACTCTGACTGATAGGTATTGATTTTCTAGATTATGGTATTAAGAAGGATTCTGATGCTGGATCTAGACTTATTGGGAAAAGGTGCCATCCGCAATATGCCACGGCTGCCATAGATAATGCTGGGGAGGATTGGATAGAGGATGTGGAGACAGGGAGTATGGAAACGTTGCCACCAGAGGCCAGAACACAATGGCTCAGAACTTCTCTTGGTCTTTCAGTGGGTATCACAAGTCTGATGATACATAGGTGCTTATTATCTGTCACTTTTATTACTTCTTTTGGGATATGAAGTCATTCCTAATTTTTTTGTATAAAAAAGTCACAAATTCATTGACATCATTTGGAAAGGCTCCAACGGTCTGTAAAATACCGACACTGCAAGAGTAAAGAATCAAAACCAGGAGGTCAAAATCTGGTCTAGAACTGACCAGCCGTGTGGCCCCAGGCAAGCCCCTTGTCCCTGGGCCTGTTTCCTTCTGCCAACACCTGGCTTCAGAGGCCAGCTGGCTACACCGAGTTGACCACTCCAGGTGTTTTCATCAGTAGGTAACGCATTTCTTGAGTGCATTTTTATGTTCATGATGGCTATCAATATAAAACTCCACTGTGGCCCTGACTTCAAAAGATGTCGTGGAGCACTTCTGCAAATGCAGTGGGAATTCAAGGAATGGAATGAGCCATATGGCCAAACAAGCCAGGGCCGGCTTCATGGATGATGTGGAACAGAAGCCAGGCCAGGAAGGGTGGCTAGAACACAGGCAAGAAGCAGGATGGAAGAGGCACGGAGGGCCAGCAGTCATGCCAGAGCACCCCATGGAAACGTGTGCGTCAGGAAATAAAAACCTGAAGCTGGTTGGTGCAGCTGACCATGGCACAGAATGTCTGGAAACCCAGCCTCTTTAGAGAAACTTAAGCATCACACTCTCAGCAAGAGGACACCAGACAGAGTGGCATGATGACAGGTCTAGCAGTCGAGGCATAGGTGAGATGAGAAAAGGAAAGGTCAAAGTCAGACTGATAATTCAGACATAAACTTGAGGGTGTGGGCTGGGTAGGGACTACAGGAGAGAGACAAGGTCATCCTACAGAGATATCGAGCCGGGGTCACCCGTGACAGTTGAGGTGCTCTGACCTTGGGACTCTCTTTAATCCCATGTGTGAGGTTTTCCTAGGGGGTCATGAGGTTGGGTTATCAGCTTATTTGTGTTTATTGATGTCTCCCCCATGGAGTGAGCCAAAGACGCTAAAGGAAGCAAGATCTGGGCGAGTCTGTTGGCCAGCCAGTGAGCTGTGTGGGAAAAGAGAAGAGAAAGGTTAAAGTACTTACTGTGAGGACAAGTCTTGCTTGCTTCAGGGCTACAATGGCTCATACCTCACCGTCTTAAAAAATAAAAAATTGGGCCTGGCACAGTGGCTCATGCCTGTAATCCTAGCACTTTGGGAGGCTGAGGTGGGAGGACTGTTTGAGCCCAGGAGTTCAAGATCAACCTGGGCAACATAGTGAGACCTTGTCTCTACCAAAAATCTTTTTTTTTTTTAATTAGCCAGGCATGATGGTATGCACCTGAAGTCCTAGCTACTCAGGAGGCTGAGACAGGAGGATCACCTGAGCCCAGGAGTTCGAGGCTGCAAGGAGCCATAATCATGCCACTGCACTTCAGCCTGGGCAACAGAGGGAGACCTCAACTCAAAAGCTGAATAAATAAGTAAAATTAAAAAATTAAAAGTTGGCTAACTGATCAAGAAGTTGAGGCTTTCAAGTAGCATCCCTTCAAGTGCCCCATGGACCTAGCTTCCTCTTTACCTCATCCATTCTCAACCCACCTTCCCATCCAGACAGGAAAGCTCAGGAAGACATTGCAGTTTTCCTATGGGAGAGAAGGGAGCCACAGTTTTAAAATAAATGGATTCCAGAATACCTAGTGAGACCATCACATTCAAAAACAGAGTCAAATCAATAGACCCAAAATCACACGCTCTGATGAAGAAGAAACTTCAGTGATCAGAGCTTAGACCTCGAGACAAGAGACAGCACAGACCCATGTACTGTCTATTCTCAACTCTGCCAGTGGTTGTGTGGCCTCCGACAAGGGACTCTGTTTCCCCAGGCCTCCATTTCCAAACCTCTAAAATGAGAAGGCAGAACCAAATCATCTGAAAAGCCTTTTCTGGTTTTAACATTCAATGCCTCTGAGAGTCCATGGAATGATCTTTGAAAGTTTCAGCTAAACAGAACTGCACAGAAAGAGACAACACCCCATTACCACCCACAAGCACTCGCATGACAAATATAGGTCATAGTGCAGAGCCCAGCTTCCACACAGAGAAACACCTGTCCACATTGTGGCAAAGCACCATCATGTAGTACTGACTGGAAAAAAATCAGGCCTGAAAAAAAATCAGGCCAGGCATGTTAGCGTGTGCCTGTAGTCCCAACTACTTAGGAGGCTAAGGCAGTAGGATTGCCTGAGCCCAGGAGGTCGAGGCTGTGGTGAACTGTAATTAGGCCACTGCACTCCAGCCTGGGTACCAGAGTGAGACCCCAATTCAAAAAAAGAAGAAGAAGGAGAAGAAAGAGAAGAGGAAAAAGAAGGAGGAGGAGGAGGTCAAATTATATATGAGAAGGTCGAATTATATATGATGTGTCACTTTAGAGAAAGTCGTTCTGGCATTCTGACAGCTAGAACTGCCTTGTGGTGTGTGGGTGTGTACACAAACAGCAAGTCAGAGAAGTAAGCAGCCCAGGGAGCTGGGGAGGGAAGACAAATGGCCTTGAGGGCAGCTTTCCCATGCTCCAAATTTGGGCACTGCCAGCGAAGGATGCACAGCATTGGTACACCCTCAGGAGAGGGTAAAACCTATTCAAAACCTGAGAAAGACAACTTGTAGAAAGTGTAAAGGGAGCCGGGCGTGGTAGCTCACACCTGTAATCCCAGTGCTTTGGGAGGCTGAGGGGGGTGGAGCGCAGGAGTTCGAGTCAACCTGGGCAACATAGTTAGACCTCATCTCTAGAAAATCTTTAAAAATTAGTCAGTCATAGTGCCACACTCCTATAGTTTCAGCTACTTGGGAGATTGAGGCAGAGGGATTGCTTGAGGCCAGGATTTTGAGACCAGCTTGGGCAACATAGCCAGACTTCTTCTCTACAAAACCTTAAAAAATTATCCAGGCATGTGGTTTGTGCCTGTAGTGCCAGCTACTAGGGAGGCTGAGGCAGGAGAATTGCTTGAGCCCAGGAGCTGGAGGCTGCAGTGAGCCATGATAGCACCTCTGCACTCCAGCCTGGGCAACAAAGTGAGACCCTGTCTCAAAACAAACAAAAAGAAAGTATAGACTTGGACCCATTTGGATAAAGGCTGATTTTCAGGAAGGTGGACTAAATCATTCTTCCCCTTCTGAAAGATGCTCGCCGGGCTTGGTGGCTCAGCCTGTAATCCCGCATCTTTGGGAGGCTGAGGTGAGTGGATTGCCTGAGCCCGCGGGTTCGAGACTCGCCTGGGCAACTTGGCGAGACCTCATCTCTACAATAAATCAAAAATTAGCCGGGCGTGGTGGCGCGCGCCTGTAGTTCCAGCTACTTGGAAGAAGGCTGAGGCGGAAGGATCGCCGGAGCCCAGCAGGTCGAGGCTGCGCACTCCAGTCTGGGCAACAGAGAGAGACTCCAACTCAAAAAAAAAAAAAAAGAAAAAGAAAGATGCTCTATGTGTAGTTTGGGCTTGTCTTCTTCCCCACAAAGAAATAGTAACAAGCTTCAAAGTTTTTTTTTGTTTTTTTTGTTTGTTTTTTTTGAGTTGGAGTATAACTCTGTCGCCCAGCCTGGAGAGCAGTGGATGCCCCCGGCCACCGCAGCCTCGACCTGCTGGGCTCCAGCGATCCTCCCACCTCAGCCTTCCAAGTAGCTGGAACTACAGGCGCACGCTCCCACGCCCGGCTAATTTTTTGATTTATTGTAGAGATGAGGTCTCGCTTGCCCAGGCGGGTCTGGAACCCGTGGGCTCAGGCAATCCGCTCACCTCAGCCTCCCAAGGCGCGGGATTACAGGCTGAGCCACCGAGCCCGGCACTTCAAAGTTTTATCATGCTGGGAGGCTCTTCCAGGAAGTCTTTGTGACCACTGATATTTGTACAGTTGGCATTTTCTGTGCAGCAGGAGTCAGAGACAGAAGCACTCCAGGGTCACTGCTCCCGGAAGGAGTGCTCCTGAACTTGTCACCATGGTGCGTAACTGTTCTTTCCTCCCCTGAGTCCACAGGAAGAAAGCGTCCTTGGCCTCTTGCCCATTAAAACACAGGACGGTGGCAAGCCCCAAGAGCAGGGACCGTGCCCAAGCAATGGTCCTGAACGGCCCTTGGGGGTGAAGCTACATGCACAGAGACACCTAATAAGACTTATTAGAGGAGGGGATGGTGGCAGGTTCCATGCCTGGCGGGCACCCAAGAGCACCTAGGCTGCCAGGTTTACCCACAAGTTGTCAAGGACAAGCATGTGTCTGTCTCTGCAAGCACCAAGCCCTCCAAGCAGCTGGGTGGAGCCTGTGGGATAACAGTGTCTGGGCCCGGGCTCTCCAGCCAGAAGGATATCCCTTACTGCACATGTCACACTGGTACCATTTTCTACGTGTGCCATGATGTTGCGGGGTGGGGGTGGAGGCTAGGGTTGAGAAGAAAGAAAATGTGATTAAGTTCCTTAAGGAGTGCTTACTGTGAACCCAATTTACTCCAGACTACAGAATGCCCGCCCCCCAACCCCCACCCAGACAGCTGAGGGTTTTTCACCAGATGGAATGGATCTATGTAGTATCTTGTAGTATCTATGTAGTGACTAAAGTAGGTCTCAGAGAGCCAGGTCTCCATCTTCAATGGCCTATTTTCTTCTCTCTCATCAACTAGGTTCTTCCAGCCACTCTTGTAAAACTTCTGGGTTTCTGATCAGTGGGTCATAGATAGCCAACCACTTTATCACCACTGTAAACTTCCACTGTTTTATCCAAATAATGCTGGAAATAATCTGCCTTTACCCTGCGAATTCCAAAACCTTACACAACTCAGCTGTGACTTTTGTTGTCCTGCGAAAGAGTTTCAACTCTCTTTTAATATCTATCAAACATCTAATATTTACCCTCAGATATAGTTCATACCCTAAAGCAGTGGTCCCCAACCTTTTTGGCATCAGGAATCAGTTTCATGGAAGATAATTTTTCCACAGATGGGGAGGGGGATGCGCAGTCACACCTCACTGCTCGTGTACATCTGTATTTGCAGCTGCTCCCCAACACTAGCATCACCACCTCAGCTCCACCTCAGGTCATCAGGCATTCAATTCTCATAAGGAGCACGCAACCTAGATCCCTCACATGTGCAGTTCACAGTAGGGTCCGCGCTCCTATGAAAATCTAATGCCGCCCTGATCTGACAGGAGGCAGACCTCACACGATCATGCCAGTGCCGGGGAGCAGCTGTAAATACAGATGAAGCTTCTCGCTCACCTGCTGCTCACCTCCTGCTGTGCAGCCCAGTTCCTAACAGGCCACAGACGGGTACCAGTCTGTGGCCTAGGGATTGGGGATTTGTTCATTATCTCATTCAGAAATTAAAATGCATAGGTTAATCATCCCTCACTAATGTATTCAACAAGCACGTCTGAGTATACCAGACTCCTGCCTGGTGCTGGGGTGTCAAGGTCAGCTGGTGCCATCCTGGCTGTCAGGGATCTCATCACCCAGTAAAGATTACGGTCAGGAACACATGATTAACCCTTAGCAAGGTTAGAGTTGATGCAGGTAGGGGTAAAATGCCCCATGTGCCCTAGGATAAGGCTCTCTCTCACCTGAAGTGTTGGGTGGAAAGTGAGGAGTGGGTGGCCTGGTGCCATCACAGGGATGAGTCCTCACCAGGGGGAAGCTGATGCATGAGCACTGTGAAATTATTTTCCAGAGCATTTTGTAAGCATTGTCTCATCTCCATAGTGACACGAGAAAGAAATTGTAAGGATCCCTCTGAGGGATCCATCACCCTTTACAGGTTGGATTTGCAAGGTCAGGCCTACAGGGTCTGTATATTTCTTTCTGGAAGAATTTCATGCCCACAATTGAGGAAACTATCCATTGATTATGTGACTTGCAAAGTGCCGAGCAGAAAGAAGTGAGGTTCCTGGTTCCCAGCCAGTGTTGTGCTGTCTTTCCTTCCACCACCCCTCATTTCTAGAACACCTGACAGGCACGTTCATAGTGTCCTTGAAACTGCCTCAACCCATGTGAAAGTCCTGAAAATGGGTCCCAGAGGCCATTAGCAAGTTGCAATCCCCTTCCCATTAAGTGTTTTCCCAGCCTTGGGAAGTTTGATGTTTTAACTCTATGAAGGGGGACTCAAAAAAAATAGAATTATCTCTTGAAGGGCAGGTTCC
>CAUYQG010043147.1:0-45733 GCA_963574415.1 Tarsius wallacei | reverse complement strand
ACGCCCGGCTAATTTTTTCTTATTTATTGTAGAGATGAGGTCTTACTTGCCCAGGCGGGTCTCGAACCCGCGGGCTCAGGCAATCCACTCACCTCAGCCTCCCAAAGGCGCGGGATTACAGGCTGAGCCACCGAGCCCGGCTGCAATTTCAAAGTACCCATTACTTCCCCAATGTTTAAGTCATTCCCACAATAACCCAATAACTGAACTTTATGAGATATATATTTATAAGGTATATATACTTAACTTTATAAGGTATACCTTATTAGTCTTATTTTAATATGTGGGAAAACTCAAGTTAACGAGGTTACATGATTGCTTAAGTGAGGGTGGACTGGAGATGAAAATTCAGATCCATTGAGTATAGATCCCAGGCAATTTCTACTACACTAAACTGCTTCCTTGAATTTTTTGTCCTCAATGCACAGAAAGCACATTAGTTTGCCTCTCTTTAAAGAGAAATATTGAGATCACCAATGCCTCCCAAAGTTTTATTTCTCTTTGGTTTTGGTTTTGATTGTTTGTTTTGGCAGTAAGAATAAAACTTGCAAATATTTTTCTTTTGCACACGAGATCAAGTCTCCTGACATATTTTGATGTGTACAATACTGTATTGTTAACTATAGGCACTGTCATAGAGCCTATCTCTAGAACTTACTCATATTCATCCGACATCACTGAAACTTTACACCAATTGAACAACTCCCCATTTTCTCCACTCTCAGCCTCTGGCAACCATTATTATATTTTCTGCTTCAATGAGTTTGACTCTTTTGAATTCAGTACCTCATATAAGTGAAGTCAAGTAGTATTCTTTTTTCTATGACTGGCTTATTTCACTTGACATGATGTTCTCTAGGTTCATACATGTTGTCACAAATGGAAGAATTTTCTTCTTTCTTAAGGTTGAATAATACTTCATTGTATATATGTAATGTATATATACATATATAAAATATATAACATATGCCACATATCTTTATCACATTTTCTTTAATCACTCGTCTGCCAGTGGGCACTTGTGTTGTTTCTGTATCTTGGCTTGTGTGATAACACCACAACAAACATGGGAGTGCAGATATATCTTAAAGAACCTGATTTCAATTTTCTTATATATATACCCAGAAGTAGGATTGCTGAATCATATGATAGTTCTATTTTTAATTTTTTGAGGAACCTCCATACTTTTTTTCAGTAGCTGCTGCACCATTTTGCATTCTTACCAACAGCGTACAAGGGTTTCAATTTCTCTACATCCTCACCAACACTTATTTTTTTATAATAGACATTCCAACAGGTGTTTAACTAATTTTAGTTTTTATTTGAATTCCCCTAATAATTGGTGATGTTGAGCATCTTTCCATATAGCTGTTGGCCCTCGTATATCTTCTTTGGAGAAATATCTGTTCAAGTCCTTGCTCATTTTTTATTTGGGTTATTTATATATATTTGGTATAGAATTATAGGAATCCCTTACACATTTTGGAAATTAACCTCTTGTCAGATATATGGTTTTCAAATATTCTCTTTTGAATTGCTTGTGGCTGTCACGGCTTGCCCATGTAGCCAAGAGTCCAGCCATATCTTTCTGATGCTGACCTCTCCTGGCCACTTCTGCAATTGCAGCTCTTTCAGCGAAGCACACAATATTGAGGCAGTTGTCAGCCTGTTCTCTTCACAGTTACAGATGAGCTGAAATGACCAGAGGTGCCAGAGGAGCTAACATTGCTGGCATCCACTGCCAATTAACCTAAATCCCCTTCATATCACGCTTGTCACTATCCAAAGCGAAGTTTGTAATGAGTGGGTACTCCTAAGAGCTCTCTCACCAACCAGCTTATGGCAATGGAGATTCCTCTGTTGTGGACATCTTTAGATTCAGAGGAACTTCTCAAAGTGGATTTCCATCATTTATTTGAATTTCCTTAGTCTCATCTGTGTTCCTTGCTTTCATACCTTTCTCATACATGGGTCCCTCTTCTGCCTAATTGAATAGTGTACCGTGCTTTAATAATTATGAATCTCCAGGCTAGATAATAAAACTACGAAATTTAGTCGCAATCTCAATTGAAAGAGAAGGAAGACTGGGCCCTTTGATCTCTGAAATTTCATCTGTCAACTTGGGGAACTTCCAATGGAAGGAGGTCTGTCCTGCTCTCTGAGAGAATACTCCAGATGTCTCCAGCTGCAGATGAAAACAGAGCCTTCATTTTGGTCCGTTTGTTTCTATGGACAATCACTACACTACTAAGAAATTTCATGGGTCATAAAAATTTTTAGGCCAGTAACGGCCAGCCCAGTACAATCACTTGATAAGGGCATTTGTCAATCATTCAAACAGTATTTTTTCTTCAAGCTAATTGCTAGATAGGATAAAGTTAGAAAGCAATGCTCTAACATAATGTTTATCCAACTGGTAAGATGAGTTTGATGCAATTTCTATTATGGTCATAGCCTGATAAACAATTTTAGATGGATTATTTGGGTGACATAGGTTTTCAATAATCTTAGAATTTTCTAAGGGGCATTTCCTTAGAAAGCATACACATGGTTTTGAGCAGTTCTGAGCATACTTGTGGTCAATCTTTCTAAATTTAAACTATAATAAAGGGCATTAAATTATATGAAATTGACACACTGACTTCAGAAATGAGAAAGAGGAGAAGGCAGACATTACCACAGTGGAGAGAGTGTGGAACCTATTTACTCACTAGAGGCTGTGAAACTCTCTGTATTGCCAGACTGCAGAGCCACAGTTGGAAACACTGTCCTTCAGCATAGTTTTCATTTTCATTGAATCTTTTTATCTTGCCTATAGCATGTCTGCTTTCAATTTAAGTCTTGTTTATTTCAAGCAGTGGGCTTATGGCACCCTGCTAATGACATGGTCATATAAACTGAACCATCAATCTGGCTTTGTTTTCCTGGTGTGCAATTTATTTGCCTTTGCAAGGAGGCTATGAACATTAGTATCCATTTCACAAAAACATACGATGAAAATGAACATAATTATAGTCAAACAGGGAGTATTTAAGAATCTAAACTTGGTCTTAGCTCTATGAAGGATACAATAGAAGTATATATTCATTAGAATGCTTTAGGGTACAAGGAACAGAATGTGTAGTTTAAAGTGGTTTAATTAATAAGAACAGGCCGGATGCAGTAGCTCACGTCTATAATCTCAGCATTTTGGGAGGCTGAGGCGGGAGGATTGCCTGAGCCCATGGATTGCCTGAGACCAGCCTGGGCAACATGGTGAGACCTAGTTTGTACAATAAAACAAAAAATTAGCCAGGCGTGGTGGCGCATGCCTATAGTTCCAGCTACTTGGAACGCTGAAGTGGAAGGATCGCCTAAGACCAGCAGGTTAAGGCTGTGGTGGCCATGAGCATGCCACTTCACTCCAGTCTGGGTGCCAGAGTGAGACTTCAACTAAAAAAAAAAAAACAGTTATTTCTCCCATAACAGAAGTTCTGGAGGCAAGGCAGTTGCAGGGGCTGTATAATAGCTTCACAACAGAACCAGAGACCCATATTCTTTATATCTTTCTACTCTGCTACACTTAGATCACTGGCTCTCGTTTTTGGCTTTTCTCCTTGAGGTGTCAGCATAGCCACCATGGCCCCAGGCAACCACAGTAAAGCAGAAAACAGGGGATTTTATGTTCATGCATTTTTTAAAATCAGAGAGTAAAATATTTCCCAGAAACCACAGAGCTGGTTTGCATTCAGAACTCATTGGCCAAAATTGAATCCACTGCTCATGTCCTAGCTGCAAGATGTGTGGGAAAAAAATAATATGAGACATATATGATCTCTACAGAAGGACCAGGATTCTGCCAGCAAGAAAGCACAATGGAGCATACAGGGTGCAACTGCTGGTAGATGGACAATCAATTCAATCTGCCACACATTACAAGGTACATTTTACTCTCGAGGGGCTTACAATTTATTATTACTAATGACATCATGTTGTATAGCGACTGACAGTTTATAAAGCACTTTCAAATAAATTGCCTCACTTAATTCTCACATTACCATTGCAAAGTAGATTAAATTACTCCTTCCACATTTTTAACAAGAAGTTAGTCTCAAATGAAAAAGAATAGCAATGTAACACAAATTAAACCATCTTTAACTTTGTGAGTCTAGTAGTACACAAATTTTAAAATTTGTTAGAACATTAGCTAGAACTGGGTTGGTGGAGGCCCAAACTTTTCCTGGAGGCCAAAACTTCACCTGCATGCAGCCTACTTGTGTAGTTAATCTTTACTTGTACCCCACATCTCTATAATAAAAAGAAACTTAATTTTAAAAAGAAGTAATCTTAAAACAAACAAAAAAAAGAACTAAAATGGGAATATCTGAAACCAGAGACTGAATCAGGGCAACCAGGTGCTACATAACAGGATCACTACCCAAAATTAGCTGATGATCTAGAAGGAGAAGAAATTAGCAAGAAAGAAACAATTAGCACCAAATAAGCAGCTAAATTGTAAGAAAGAGGCAGTGGAGGCCAGATAAGCCAAGAAGTTTAACTTCACAGTGTTTATTGGGCAGCTAGTCTGTTCAAGATTTAGCCCGTGGAGAAAATTGATGTGAATTAGACTTAGTCTCTACCCCCAGAGAGCAGAGTCTAATACAGCATCAATTTGTAAATGCTCCTATGGGAATATGTGTCCCAATATTTCATGAGCATATGGGGGAAGATGGAAAAATATAGGCAGACTTTATAGAGGAGGCAGCACTGTCACTTAACATTGAAGAAAGGATTGAGATCAGACGAAAGTATAATACACTTTAGGTGGAGGCAACAGTTCTTAAGAAACAGAGCACTGAGCGTACAGAAGAATAGAGAAAGGAGCCTAACAGAGCTTTCGGATGTTAGAATCGGTGGGAATTAATGAGTGAGAAAAAAAATGGAGAATGGTATTTAAAGGTCAAGCAGGAGAAAAGCAAGGATGCAGGAAGGAGGCGGACATGTGGCAAGAAACGTAGATGGCACCGCGAAGGCCTGGTGTGGAGGAGCTAAGGCAGGGGAAATTCACATGTAAGTAGATAAGCATTTACAAGACACAGTAGTTCTGGGTGGAGACGTGCTGTTATGGAGGTGGTATCCAAGGAAGACTAATTTGGCTGAAAGATACAACTTGTGCTGGGGAGGGTGAGATCAAATGGGAGGCTACAGCGGTGGCCACCATGACACCACACCTAAGAGCAAAGATGGTATAGAAGGGCTTGAAATTGGAAGGATGTGTGCTTCTGATCAATATTTCAGAAGAAAAAGAAGCAGAATCAGATGACAGAATAGATAAAGAAGATTAAAGAAAAAGTAAAATTTGGAGGAAAAGAAATTTCCAAATATTTTAGCCTGAAATATTAGAACAATATTGATGTTACTAAGAGAAATAAGAGTGGTGAAAAGAGTAATTTGTTTGGAAGATAAAATAATGTCTGGTTTGAGACATACTGAATTTGTGGAAATGGTAGTATTTCAAGAAGATGGGTCCTTAGGCTAATATTCAGGAATGAGATGAGAACCAGATCTTTGAGGTGTCAGCCATAGAAATCAAAACTGAATGCCCCAAATTGAAAAATATCAGGCCAGGCTCGGTGGCTCAGCCTGTAATCCCGTGCTTTGGGAGGCTGAGGTAAGTGGATTGCCTGAGCCCGTGGGTTCGAGACCCACCTGGGCAACTTGATGAGACCTCATCTCTACAAGAAATCAAAAAATTAGTCAGGCCTGGTAGTGCACACCTGTAGTTCCAGCTACTTGGAAGACTGAGGCGGAAGGATCGCTGGAGCCCAGCAGGTCGAGGCTGCAGTGGCCAGGAACGTGCCACTGCACTCCAGTCTGGGCGACAGAGTGAGACTCCAACTAAAATAAATAAATAAATAAACAAATAAATAAATAAATAAATAAATAAGAAAAATAGCAGATCTATCACTGGCCCAGCAAAAGAGTGATTGGGGGTGCCAGTGTGGAGGCACCAGTAGATGTTTCAGACAGAGATTCATTCTTGAAAATGAGTGAAATTATCAGTATGAATTCCAAAAATGCAGTTATCTAAAAGCAAAAGTTAGAGTGTTTGAAAGAATGAAGATCCCACAGGTTCCTGCTCCTTTCTCCCATGTTTCTTTCTCCCAGTCACCTCCTCTAAAATGCCTTCCCTAGCCTATCTATGGTTCTGTCTCCACATCCCCATCCTAGTGCCACCTATCGATTTTTATTACATCACCGTGTTTCGTTTTCTTCATAGTAGCCATACAGTAACCATTTGAAAGTATGCTGTTCAATTAACAAGCATCACACTAGCTGTCTGCCACATTGGACTGTAAGATAGCCTTCGGTCAAGACTGGCTTTTGATGTTTGTGACATTGTTTGGCACAAAACATACTAATTAAACATGCAAAGCAGGGAGGGAGGTGGGAAGAGAGGGAGGGTGGGTGGGAGAGAAAAAGGAAGGAAGGGAGGGAGGGAGGGAAGGAGGGAGGGGAGAGGGAAGGAGGGGGGGAGGGAGGGAGGGAGGGAGGAAGGGAGGGAGGGAGAAAGGGAGACAGGAAGACATGAAAGTCTTGTGTATGTGATAGATCCAAATAATTACAGATCTGTCATGTGTTAACACATAACATATGCTTAATAAATATTTGATGAATGATTAAATAAACAAGGAAATGCAAAGTGAATTAAAACAAAATAGGTACATGATAACATTCTACTAAATCAAAAGGTAACTGATCAAAAAAGTCACACTTTCTGACGTTGCAATAAAAAAAAACTGAATGAAAAACCACGTTTTGCTTTTACCTTATCTCAAAATCATTGTCACAATACCTATGTTTTCCTCAGTAAGGAAAATCACAGTGCTATGCCTCCCATCCAATCTTCAAATCAAGTTTTCAGTGATTCTGAAAAGCGAACATTTTCCACAATGCCAACCTTTTTTTTTAAATCCTCTTGTGTATGTATCATTATAAACTTAAGATAATAATATTATTGAAATTAGGCAAACCAGACATCCAGTCAAGCCCTGTGGATGAAGAAAGTGGGGGAAATTCCGTGGAACAAAACACACACAAGAGGCATAAAAACAGGAGTGAGACATTTGTATATCCTGCGCCTAACTTTGAGGCCCCTGGGAGCTGATGCCCAGCACTTGGACTCATCTGGCCTATAGGCAATTCTGCACTTCACTAAAAGAGGGAGCATCTTGCCTTGTGTTACCCTCTGAGTGATACCGTCTGATTTTAGAGCTTTGGCCTCTCTTACACAATAAAGACCTCAGCACAGGATGGTGGGTACACTTAAAGCCCAGACCAAAACTATTTGTACATACTAAATCTATTTAAATTTTTTTTTTAAATGGAGAACAGCACAAGCACAGAATGTCACAAATAAATCATCTTGGTGTTTTGGGAAATTCTTGACCAAATATCAAGAACACTAAGCCAAATATCTTGAACACTTGGCCAAATATCAAGAACACTAGGAAATAAAAATTGCAAAACTCCAAAAGGTAAATGTCAGACCAAAGACTATTTCCAAAACAACCCTTTTTGTTTCCAACCCAAGGAAATATTGAGGAATAATCACATAGAACTTGTCCCGTTTTTTCAGGTCTCCATAGGAGAGATTTTTCTTGAATATCTAAGATACTGGAGAATAGAGCCTACCTATCTTAAAAGTGAACACAGATGAAGTCATTTAAGGGAAAGCTTCAAGGATATGTCCCGGTCACTAACCACCTGGAGTGAAGTTACCTCACTCCCTCTTTTATAAAAAGATGACTGACTATGTTGACATACTATTACAACTTTTCCTTTTAAATTTAGGACACTGAGTGGAGGTTCCTTCTATTCTTTAATAAAAGAATAAATACTAATGCTGAAAAGCATTAAACCAACAATTCCAATCCTGGGAATCAATTTAAAGTAAATATTCATATAGGTGCTCATATTGAAGTCACCCAATGTTCATCAGTAGAAGAATTGTTATATAAATTTAGATCCGTATACGCTGATATGACATTCAAGTTTTTATAAATTGCAATCCGTAGAACCACACATACAGAATCGTCCCATTTATATAAAGACAAAGGCAAAATATTTAAAAACATATTAATGATACACATACAACATTTCATAGTGTATATTACATGGGGGCTGGAATGAAGAAGGATTTTCTTATTTATTCTATATATTTCCATGTGTTTTGCATCATATAAAGTGTGTAATCATCTGTTACTTGTATAATTTGAAAGAAAGATTTGGTGTCTGTATTTAAGTAGTGTGGCATGTCAGGACTGACCCAGTAGGTCCATGTCTAGGAGTCTGGTTTGTCAGAACTCAGGAGAGCCTTAACTAGGAGAGAGGAAAGTATGGAAGGGAAGTGAGGGAGGATTTTTTAAGGCTCTTCAGAAGACATGGAGGTGAGTTCTAGTCCCAAATGTGTGCAAACATTATTGACCCTTTGTCCTGTTTTACACTTCCAACTTAATATGGACAGCTAAGTGTCTACTCATTGCTTCACTACAACTTAGTTGTGAAGTTACTTCACCTCCCAATGTCAGTTTCCCCACCTGTTAGAGGAAGAGATGGAAGAAGGTCAACTATGGGAAAAGGCCACATATCCTGGTAAAGTTGAATACACAAGAGCTGTGCTAGTCCCATTTAAGTTCCTTGGCTCCATCTGACTTAGTACGCAATCCACACTACCATGAACAAAAACCTGGAACTTTCTATCTCCCAGGAATGTTCAGAGTATCCTTACTCTTTTTCACTGCGTTTCGGTCAATTCCTTGTGTCTCCTAGACTATCCCCTCCTTCTCCTTACTCCTAATGGACAATTTCCAATTCCATACAGGCAACTGAATCAATGAACAACTGCTTGATTCTTTTTTTCCTCTAAATGAAAAATAATTTTTAGTTTGAGATAAGAGGCTTTTGGTCCAAGAGTTATCTTGAGCAGATAGTAACAGAGGGCAGCAGGTGAGACGAGTGCTTATAGATTAAGGGCAAATTCAAGGTTGAAGTGATAGATACTCCAATCACTCTGATAATGATCATTACAAATTGCATGCTTACAGCAAAGCATCCCATCTATCCCATAAATATGTTTAGCTATCATTTACCCATAAAATTAAAAAAACTCAGATGAGCAGAAATAGCAAAAATGCCAAACAGGCAAGTGTCTCCGGCTCCTGCTGAATTAGCTTGACTGGGGCCATGGATGGTTCTGCGTGAACAGGGTGGGAGCAGCCTAGAGAATGAAGCAGTCATCTGTGGAAATAGAGTAAACTTTGATAACGTCCTGGTGTCAACTCTTGCTCCCATCACCTGACTGAAAAGCCACTTAAGCACTCCAGTCCTCATTTCTCATCTGTGTTTGGCAATTATGACTCATTCTTCTTAGGATGGTTGTGACAGTTAAATGTAAAGTGGCCAGTAACAGTCTGAGCAAATGTCACCTGCCCTGCCTCTGAGCTAGCTCTTCCTCTCTGTCTTCTCCATGCCTTTCCTTTTTGACTGAGGACTTTATCTTTACAGGATAATGAAGTCTTTTATTCAGCTTTCTTCTCTCTCCATATGAGACATTCATTGCTAATGGAAACTTATTCTCTTATTACAGAACTGTTTTGGTGCCCAGATCATTAGACATGAGCAGCAACCAATCAGGATGGCTGTTGGTTGGCATGCTATATGCTTAATACTCCAAGACTTTTGGTCAGAACATGCACTGGGAAAGTCACATTCCATGGCTTCATGGAAGTTTCTTGGAGGACAATCATGGGGGTCAGGAGAGTTCTTGTGGCTTCCATTTGATTCGGTATTTTGTTCTTGGTGATCTGTAATTCTTCCTGTTCAGATCAAGTGCTCATCATGACCTGGATTTAACTTTCTTTTATTCTTTTCCCTCAAGATGCCTAAAAACTGGACATTTCACATTTTTTTTTTTTTTGAGTTGGTGTCTCACTCTGTCACCCAGACTGGAGTGCAGTGGCCGCTTCCGGCCACCGCAGCCTCGACCCGCTGGGCTCCGGCGATCCTTCCGCCTCAGCCTTCCAAGTAGCTGGAACTACAGGCGCGCGCTACCACGCCCGGCTGATTTTTGATTTATTGTAGAGATGAGGTCTCGCTTGCCCAGGCGGGTCTCGAACCCGCAGGCTCAGGCAATCCACTCACCTCAGACTCCCAAAGGCATGGGATTACAGGCTGAGCCACCGAGCCTGACTTATTTTTTGCATTTTTATGTATTTATTTATTTTTGAGTTGAAGTCTCTTTCGCCCAGGCTGGAGTGCAGCGGCACGTTCATGGCCACCGCAGTTTCGACCTGCTGGGCTCAGGAGATCCTTCCGCCTCAGCCTTCCAAGTAGCTGGCACTACAGGCATGTGCCACCACGCCTGGCTAATTTTTTGATTTGTTGTAGAGACGAGGTCTCACCAAGTTGCCCAGGCTGGTCTCGAATCCCTGAACTCAGGCAATCCTCTCATCTTGAACTCCCAAAGTGCTGGGATTACAGACTTGAGCCACCATGCCTGACCTTTTTTGCATTTTTAAATGATTGGAAAAAATGTATCTTGTGACCCATGAAAATGCTACAAAATCAAACTTCAGTGTCCACAAATAAAGTTTTATTGGAACAGCACCAGCACCAGGGCTGGGACTAGGATGGGCAAATGATACCCTCACCTGGGGCACAGCATTTAAGGTGGTGCCAAAAACCTCAATCACTGAGATATCTAACATTTTTAAGGCAGCATTTGAATAAATGCCCACAAATTCCATCATGAGCAAAATATCCACATTTTAAATGAAGCCAGGATCAGCACTGCTGACTTTTTCCTTTGCCGTAGGTGCCAATATGGTCCTGATGAGCACACTCTTTCTTTTCCTGCTGTCATGGCGGCTTTACCAGTGCGGGGCAGTAAGTGGTCACAACAGAGACTTGGTAGCCCACAAAGCCAAAAATATGTCTCCTCTGGTCCTTTATAGGAAGTTTACCAAGACTTGATCCATATCAGTTCAGGAGGGAAGGCGACTCTGAATCCCCAATTCCGACCGTCACAAAGTGACAGATTCCACATCCGGTCTGTTTCCTCTGTCTGCCTTTTTTGTGCCTCTTTAAAGAAATGAGTGTGCACTCATCAGTTATTTGATTTTTTGACTAATGGCATTTATAAGTCAATGGGGTAGGTTACAGAATTAATAGGCATGCAGTGTTTGTGCCATGATGATTTACTAAGAGCCTAATTACCTGCATTACAAACTTGTAGATGCCATCACTAACTTTCATGTTAAATAAATAATTAGTGAACTCTTCATTTAGTGGGTGTGGTGTTACTTGGCATCTTTATAAAATGATATAATTCCTTCCCAGCTTTCATATATAAGTCTTGCGGGCATAATTATTATGACTTTTTTTTTTTTACATAGTAAGTGCCACATAACTCCTGGTTTTCCTGCTTTTACTTTTTCTCCTTATAAACTAAAAAGAGTGCTCTTTTAAAAACATAAATCAGATTAGGTTGGGCATGGTGGCTCACGCCTGTAATCTCAGCACGTTGGGAGGCCAAGGTGGGAGGATCACTTGAACCCAGGAGTTCAAGACCAGCCTGGGCATGTGACATAGCGAGACCTCGTCTCTACAAAAAAATTTAAAAATTAGCCAGGTGCGGTGGCGTGTACCAGTAGTCCCAGCTATTTGGGAGGCTGAGGTGGGAGAATTGCCTAAGCCCAGGAGGTCAAGGCTGTTGTGATCATGCCACTGCACTCCAGCCCTGGTGACAGAGTGAGACTCTGACACAAAATAAGCACATTAGTAATAAAAACATAAATCAGATTAGATTGTACCCATGAGTTGAGCCTCCCAGGGTTTCCCTCAGCAACTGGAATTTTAAAAATCCAGATCTCTGATTATGCCCTGGAGCCACTGCTGCCACAGGGCCTTTGCACCTCTGTTCCCTTGTGCCTAGGGCGCTCTCTCCCACATCTTCCCCTTATCAGTGGCTGTCAGGTACCAGCTCAGTGCCACCTCTAACTGGCCCCTCTCCACCACCACCCCAGCTCTGTCCCTCTGCAGTCACCTTGTGCTACGGCATGGGTCTCTCGGGAACAACCTCGCATATCTGGTTGCTGGTTTATCATGTGATCACCCCCTACAAGGATACTGGCACCACAAGAGCCGCTAACTTGTTCACCTGAGAATCCCCAGAGCCTGGAGCTCAATAAATGCACCTTTTCTCCCTCTTTCCAGTTATTTATATTTTAAAGTGGCATACCATCATGTTCCCCTTTCTGGGTTTACTGTTCTGAGTTTTCACATTTGCATAGATTCTTGAAACTCCACTACAAACAGGACCAAGAACAATTGCAGCCACTGTCTGTAGCCAGACCCTTGCCCTGCCCTGAGCCCCTGGCCACCGACTGATGTCCTTCCCTGTAGCTGTGCCCGTTCCAGAATGTCATGTGAATGGAGGCACACAGAGGGCAGCTTTACAGCCTGGCTACCTTCCCTGGGCGTAATGCGTGAGATTCGTCCTGGCTGTGGGGGGCGTGTGTCAGTAGTTTGTTCCTTTTTGTGGCTGGGTCATAGTCCTTGGTCTGAGCGTACCACGGTTTGTCTGTCTGGTGCAATTTCTCTTAATGGTCAATGTTGAATGAGCATTAAACCTCTGCTTGTAAGAGTGACACATACTCTAGACCAAGTTGTTGCTGGGTGTGGCATGGTGCAAACTCATGGGTTCTTTGACTTGGCCCTGCAATAATTTTTCAGAGAGGCAGCATAGTTTTAGAACAAAGTTTATTAGCAAGAAGAAGGGCGGGAAGACAGTGCAGGTGGACAATGCATGCCAGAAAGGCCTGGCACAGACAAGTCTCTCTCTCGAAAAAGAAAGGCAGAAAGGTTGCGTATTTTCTCTTAACTAAAAAGCTACCTATGTTTCACAACTGATATGTTAAAGAAGGCGGGGCACAGGTAATTGCCATTCCAGAGAGATTGACATTTCTAATGGGAGGACTGGGAAGAGGCGTGGTCTTTTCCAGCACACATGTTCTGTCTTTGCAGGAGATGTGCCAGACTTTTCCAGTTCACAAGTTCATGAACTCAAAGGTGGTCTTATCATTTCTGTGACTTTAGTCACTTAAGGGGTGATATTCAGCCTTCCACCTTCAACAGATTTTTAGTGAACTGAAAGGTTGGCCTGCCCTAATCTTTTTTTTTGAGTTGGAGTCTCCCTCCATCGCCCAGGCTGGAGTGCCGTGGCACACTCACCGCCACCCCAGCATTGACCTGCTGGGCTCCGGCAGTCCTTCTGCCTCAGCCTTCCAAGGAGCTGGGACTACAGACAGGCGCTACCACGCCTGGCTAATTTTTGGTTTATTGTAGAGATGAGGTCTCACCAAGTTGCCCCGGTGGGTCTTGAACCTCACCAAGTTGCCCCGGCGGGCTCAGGCAATCCACTCACCTTGGCCTCCCACGGTGCTGGGATGACAGGCTGAGCCTCTGAGCCTGGCTGGACTGCCCAATTCTTACATCTGTTGGCATTTTCTTTTGATTGGCCGAGGGGATGGGGCAGGTTGGTGAGTCCATATTCCAGCTTGGCATGCAGTGAAAACATGATAAGAAAAAAAACCTGCCTACAAGAAATTTTTCTCTCTCTGCCTAACCTGTGCTAGCTACCCTCAAAGTGAGTCAGATAGTAGTGGTATTTCCTGAGCAAACAGCAGTCTATAGGCATGGTTTGATAATTTACAAAACCTGATGTGTTTTAGGTTGCTTACCAATGAATTACAAGGTTGAAAATAATATATAAGTAGAACAAGGAACATCAGCTACAACAGAGATTGAGAAATGAAGGTTTTTCTACAGCCTGGGTAACACGGTGAAACTTTGTCCCTACAAAAAATAAAAAAATTAGCCAGGCATGGCGACACACGCCTGTGGTTCCAGCTACTTGGAAGGCTGAGGCAAGGATCACCTGAGCCAAGCAGGTGGAGGCTATAGTGGCCATGAGCATGCCACTGCACTCCAGCCTGGGTGACAGAGTGAGACTCGTACTCAAAAAAAAAAAAAAATTACAAATAACTTAAATGTTCATCAATAGGGAAATTGTTAAATAAATTATGGCGCATCATTGTTGTAATATGATGCTGCCATCGGAAAGACCGAGGCCCAATCTCCAAGAAATAAATCCAGCATTCACAGAGCCCGGCACACAGCGGGCTCTCAAATATTTGTAGAACAAGTGTATGTTTTTTTTGTTTTTTTTTTTAAGAAAAAACACAGCTAATATACTACAAAATAGGTAAAGAGAACTTGAAAAGACCTAGAAGGACACAAAGTATACAATTATAATTATTCGTTTCTTTTTTGAGTCAGGGCCTCCCTTTGTTGCCCAGGCTGGAGTGCAGTGGCATGATCACAGCTCACTGCAGCCTTGGCCTTCTGGGCTCCGATGACTATCTCAGCCTCCTGAGTAGTTAGGACTACAGGCACTGGTCTCGAACTCCTGGGCTTAGGCAATCCTCTTGCCTCTGCCTCCCAAAGTGTTGGGATTACAGGCAGGCATGAGCCACCACACCTGGCTCAAATTTTTCTTGATTTCATGTAGCCCATAAATCACTGTAATCAGTCTCTCTCTCTCTCTCTCTCTCTGTCTCTCTCTCTCTCTCTCTCTCTCTTTCTCTCTCTCTCTCTCTCAGCTTTATTGAGATATATTTCATGTACCATAAAGTTCACCCAATTACAATGTATGGTTTAGTATCCTGTATTCA
Source organism: Tarsius wallacei (assembly GCA_963574415.1). Classification (NCBI taxonomy): domain Eukaryota; kingdom Metazoa; phylum Chordata; class Mammalia; order Primates; family Tarsiidae; genus Tarsius; species Tarsius wallacei. The sequence continues at coordinate 30,959 of CAUYQG010043147.1, read as the reverse complement.
TAGAGTTATACAGCCATCACCTCTACCTAATTTCAGGATGTTTTCATCACCCCAAAAAGAAACCCTGCACCTGCCATCAGCAGTCGTGCCCCATCCCACTCTCCCACCCCTGGCAACCACAAATCTGTGTACTCTCTCTGACTTTGCCTGTTCTGGACATTTTATTTAAATGGAATCACATACCATGTGGGCTTTTGTGACTGTCTTCTTCTAGTTAGCATCATGTTTCAAGGTTCATCCATGTTGTAGCCTATGTCAGAGCTTCATTCTTTTATGTGGCCAGATAATATTCCCTCATCTTGGCAGGCTTCATTTTGCTTGTCCAGTCCTCACTTGGCTGACATCTGGGTTGCTTCCACCCTGGGGCTAGTGGGAATTGTGCTACAGTGAATGTTGGTGTCCACATGTGTGTGCGGCCATGCACCTTTTTGCACATGTATATTTCTTTCTCTTCTTCTTTTCTGAATCATTATTTTTTAAGAGTTGAGATCCTGCTATGTTGCCCAGGCTAGTCTCAAACTCCTGAGCTTAAGCAATCCTCCTGCTTTGGCCTACCAAAGTGCTGGGATTATAGGCGTGAGCCACCATGCCCAGCCTGCACATGTATATTTCTGTAGGATAAATTCTGAGAAGGGAAAAAAGACACCACTTCTAGATCGCTCTTCATCTCTGACTATGTAGGTTTGAACATCTGCTGAGTCTTGAGGGGTGGTTGGAGAGGCATTTTCTGCAGAGACAGACCCCACCCTAGGGTGGGCTGGGAGAAGCAGTGGTGCGACCCACCCCACCCCAGCAGTCAGAGCTCCAGGATTTGCACAGAGCCCCCAGCACACACTTATGGCTAACACCACTGCCTGTCTTTGACCCAGCACTGGGAAAGGAATTGGCAAAGTCACCCGTTTGATGATGCAAACCCCAGAAACTAGGAGCAAAGGCAAGAAAGAAAAGGAAGTTCTCCGTCTGGGGAACCAAAGTGAAGAAGCTCACTGCCCTCTCTCTCTCTCTCCCTCTCACCGTGATGGACGGCACTGCACACAGTCTGCATCAATTGTCATTTGTCAAACTAAATTTACGAGGCGCTCGGCCATGGATAAGGCTGCCCGTGGCTGGAGCTCTGTGCACACTCAGAGGCCTCATGGAAGGACTGGATTTCTGCGGGGAGAAGGGGTTGATGTTAAAATATTGTTTCTATAGCAGTGACGCAGCGGCGTTCATCTGGAAGGAGAGGGCTGGGAGAGAAACGAGGATTGAGCACTGGGTGAGAATGACACACCCCACAGAGATGCCCTGGAGTGAATATAGCACATAGCCGGAAGCACCCCTTGAAGAGCTGAGCTAGATCATTTGTTTCTGAGATCCCAAATAGCTTTCCGAGTTTCGGATATTTAAATCAGCAGATGATCTCAGTTATGTCGTGATGGAGTGAATGACCGTTTTCTGTGCGTCGGGCTGGCCATGAACACAACCCCCAAAGCAGACAGAATGCTTTTCTCTGCTTATGGATAGAGACGTGGAAGGCAGAAAGACTTAAGTCCCTGGCTGAGGTCAGCCAGCTAGAAAACGGAGGACCCAGGACCAGGTCTAGGCGCCTGCCCTCTTCGCCATCATGCCGCATTCCCGCGGCGCCATCCCTTTGCTTGGGGTTGATTCCCGTGCTCCCTCGGTTTTCTTCCTCAGTCTTCCGCCAGCTCCTCCACCTGCTCATGGCCTTTGAACTTGAGAGGGGTCCGCCTTTCTGCTCTGTCTACACCCCGTTTCCTGGTGATCTCGCCAAGACTCCAGAGTTGAGATGTAGCTCAGGACTTTCTGTTTGTGTCTGCAGCCCAGACTTGTGTACCAGCTGCCCCTGGTGTCGTCTGATGGGTGTCTCAGGCTCCCCACCCCCAGAACCGGATGCCCCGTTCAACCTCCTGTCCGTCTCCCCACAACCTGGGGCTTCCCCAAATCAGCCTTGGGCAGCTCCATTCTCAGGGTGCTCAGACCCACCCAAGGCTTTGAAGGCTGCCTTGACTGCTCTCTTTCACCCTCTGCGTCGGCAAATCCGGCAGGCTCTGCCTTCAGACCGTCTCCTGAGCCAGGCCACTCCTGTCACCCAGCTCTCCAGCACCTCTGGCTTGGTCGTCCAGCCTTGGCCTCTGCCTCTGCCAGTGCTTCCAAAGCATGTGTCAGACTGTGTCCCTGTGCCCTGAACCTTCCAGTGTCTTCCTGCCACACGTGGCGTGAAAGCCAAAGGCTCCACTGTGGGCCCTTCCCTCTTTAATCCATCTCCTCCTCTTCATCTGTCTTAGGGTGTTCTGGCTGCTCCAACAAAGTATCATGGACCTGGAGGCTTGTGAACTACAGAGCTTATCTCAGAGTTCTAGATGCTGGCAGCCCGAGATCAGGGTGCCAGCAGGGTCGGGCTTTGGTGAGGGCTCGCTTCCTGGTTGCAGGCGGCCGCCTTCTCCCTGTGTCATCACATGGTGGGAAGACAGTGAGAGAGCCCTCAGGGGTGCCCTTCATGAGGAGACTGATCCTACCCTCACGACCTAATCACCTCCCAAAGGCCCCCCCTCCTGACCACCACCTCGGGGTGAGGATCTCAACATATGGATTTGGAAGGGACACACATTCTGTCCACAGCATTCCTCCAGCTCTCTGTCCGCCACATGCACAGCGCCCTCCTGTGTCCCTGTGTCACCCCACGTGCCTCAGTCTGGCTGAGCATCCCCCTCGGCAGAGCCTCCCCAGTGAGGGTGCTTCCCTCCACACGCTCTGCCGCCATTCTGTCTCTGCCCTGTGTCACCTTGTCGTTCTGTCCCCACCCTGCACTCCTCCTCCGCTGTTTACTCGATTTTATCTTTCTTCAGAGCACTTGTCACCTCCTGGTGTTCTGTGCCCTCAGTGTCCTCTGTCTCCCCGTGCAGTGTCAGCCCCATGCAGTCAGGGACTTGATCTGTTTCGTTCCCTGCTGTGTCCTCAGCACTTGGAACCGCGCCGGCACGTGGCAAATGCTCAGACCGTGTTTGTTGAATGAATGAACGATGACCAAGGACTCCAGGCTCCAAAGGAGTGTGGGCCATAGTCCCTGTCCCAGGGAACTTGGGTGAGGAGACACATGGGCACAGGACGGGCACTAAGAGGAAATAGGGCTTCTGGAGTGCTTCCTCCTCTTGCCAACCTAAGGTTAGGAAGGCACTAGCTTGGGACAAGAGGAAGGGCTTCCCTCTGCACTGCGGCCTCCTTCCCCTGCCTGAGGGGTGCCCTGCACTGCTGCCACCAATTCCAGATTTGTCTTCGTGCCATCCCTCACGGACAGATCCCCTGCTCTCTGAGTTTACTGACCTGGTGGGCCGCTTGCGGAGGGGCTGCCCTTCGTTCACTTTCTAGCCTCTTGAGTGTTGAACTTGACCGGTGCTGGTCATTAGTGGACTGAGCCCAGAGCCGCCCAGAGCCTCAGCCGGGGCAGACTGAGCTACCACTGCCCAGGGCGGGTCTATCTAGGGTCTGCCAGGAAGCTACCTTGGGTTGTCCCCGCTCATTCCTGGGTAACTGCTGGACACACTGTGTTTGCTGACGGGAGGGTCTGGATGGCTTTCCTTGGGTATACTGCACCTCGCAGATGCTTCCCTGATCAATAAAGGCTGAGCAGCCAGTTCAGAGAGGGTAGCCTCCTGCAGAGAAGCACTGGCACCAATGAAGGAGGTTAGCCATCCACATTTAATCTAATCTTAAGCACGAAATTTGCATCATAAAAAAGGATTTGACTTACACAGAACCGCAGCTGCATCCTAATCATTCCACCCTGTAGTTAGCTTTGGAGGGCTTTTACCAGTTCAGCCTTCCTTCTTATTTCAGTTGTTTCAAAATTGCACTTGGATGGAAATCTTTCCAACATTATTGATTGATTGATTGATTGAGTCAGGGTCTTGCTCTGTCACCCAGGCTAGAGAGCAGTGGCACGCTCACAGCCACCGCAGCCTCAGTCTGCTGGGCTCAGGTGATCCTTCCACCTCAGCCTTCCAAGCAGCTGGAGCCACTGGTATGCACCACCACGCCTGGCTAATTTTTCTTTATATATTGTAGTGATGAGGTGTCACCAAGTCGCCCAGGCTGGTCTCGAGCCCTTGCGCTCAGGCAGTTCTCTCGCCTCCACCTCCCAAAGTGCTGGGGTTACCAGGCGTGAGCCTCTGTGGGACTGTTATTATTTTCTTGAGTCAGAGTCTCATTCTGTTGCCCATGCTGGAGTGCAGTGACACAATCACAGCCATCACAGCCTCGACCTTTTGGGTTCAGGTGATCCTTCCGCCTCAGCCTCCCAAGTAGCTGGAACTACAGGCACGTGCCGCCACACCTGGCTAATTTTTTTATTTATTGTAGAGCTATCTCGCCAAGTTTCCCAGGATGGCCTGGAACCCCTGGGCTCAGGCAATCCTCTTGCGTCTGCCTCCCATGGTGCTGAAATTGCAGGCGTGAGCACTATGTCCGGCCTCCAATATTTCTCTCTTAAAAATTTGTGCAGAAATAGTAGTTAAATGCTTTTCAAGTGCAGTGGTCAGGATTACCCAGCAGTCAGGTAGATGTATGAGCTGCAGAGACTTCTAGAAGCGAGGAGAAATGGAAAGAACATTGGAACAGCAGAGTTTGAATTGTCCAAGTTGACAGTCTGAACGGGAGAAGGCGAGGTGGACCATGGAGAGAGGGTGGGAAGGCAGCTCACTATGACATGAGTACGTTTCTTTGTTTTGTTTTGTTTTTCATCTTTAAATTCTGTGTAGAAACAAGGTCTCGCTATGTTGCCCAGGCGTGATTGAGATGTTTCACTGTACCCCTCTCTGTCTCTCTGTCTACTTCTCCAGCAGAGTTAGAACATTTTATGCCATTTTTTTCCCAGATTATCTTTTGCGCTGCTTTTGGAGCTGACTTGATACAGAGCTGGGAATGGAGACACCAAAAACAGAACTAGACAAAGCTGAGGGTTGTTCTTTCCTGGATGTCGTGAGTCCGCACTCGTGAAGTCCTGCCCAGTCCCACGCCGGGGAAACGCGTTTGCTAAGAACAAGGCAAACCCTCCTCAAATCTTGATCGTGAGGAAAGCCATTTAAAATATTGTACAGGTCTTTAAGGTGTCTTTTTAAATTTTAAATATAGCATTTCGTCTCAAGCTTTTGACTTAAATTGACTTTCTAACACGGAATTGATTTTAGTGTGTCTTCTTAGAATTAATTGGGGCTCATTAGTTTAAAAATCTAAAATACCTCCAGCATTTCCCTCTTTGGGTTTAACTAGAATAATGAGTTTAACTAAGAGACACTTTTGGTTGTTTTGCCAGAGCACACCGAGGTTTTTGCTTTGGGGCTGAAACTTTCATGGGGACAGAGATAGAATGTTCTTTTGGGTTGTTCTCGTTGGATTGGACAGCGGGCTTTGAGATGGGCAGGGAGGTGACAGATGGGATACGTGTTTCTAATTTCATCTTTCGTTGCTTCCTTTTCGTTTCTTCAGAGATCCCTGGGTGTGGTTGAAGGGGCCCGTCCAGAGGTGTCTAGAGCTCAGGGATGGCGGGTCACTCACAGCAGTCGTGGGTTCTTTCCCTCCCAAGGACAGGCGAACCCTCTGGTCGGGCTGGGTGGGTTCCTTGTCCACAGCCGAGGGCTCTGCTTTCAAAACTCTCCCAGCAAGATTCCTGGCCTTGTTCCTTTATCTTGCGTTACATTTCTTGGTAATCTTGCATAAGTCAAGCATGACTTAGCAGGACTTACACTTTTTAATGTGACTCTAGCCCTGTTTCTCCTGAAAGGTTGCACGTTGTATGTTGATGTGGCAAAAAACATGTGTTTGGAGTGTTATAACTTGCTTCTCTGCTATAATCCACTTGAGTGTGGAAAGATCAGCCACTTGGTGGACTGGAAAAGAAGCGTGGAATTAGCCAGACTCTGTGGCTCAGCCTGTAATCCCAGTGCTTTGGGAGGCCGAGGCGAGTGGATTGCCTGAGCCTGCGGGTTCGAGACCCGCCTGGGCAACTTGGCGAGACCTCATCTCTACAATCAATCAAAAATTAGCTGGGCGTGGTAGCGCCTGTAGTTCCAGCTACTCGGAAGGCTGAGGCGGGAGGATTGCCGGGGCCCAGCAGGTCGAGGCTGCGGTGGCCGGGAGCGGCCACTGCATCCAGTCTGGGCGACACAGTGAGACTCCAACTCAGAAAGAAGCGTGGAATGACCATCAGAAAAGTAGTGAGAAAGGCAGACCAGGTGTGTGGGCCTGAGTGTGAAGGATGGCCTTTCTGCCGGCCGTGGAGGTGGGACCCTGGGTGGGGCAGGCGTGGGTCTCGTGGAGCCCTGAGGCCGGGGGCCAGGACCTGCTGGAGACTGATGTCCGTAGAGGAGACCTCTGTCACTGCGCTCGATGCTCAGGCCCTGTCCCGTGGCTTTCAGCCCATCCACCGTTCTGAGGCTGGGGGTCCCCAGCAGCCCGCAGGGCCCGTGCTCTGGCTGGCGAGGGTTGGCCAGGGGTGGACACAGGAGTTCCGTGGCTGAGGAGGACTGGGAGCGGGGTCTCCCTGAGGGGACGTAGGGAGGGAGGTGACGCCTCCGGCCCCACGTCCAGGCGCACACTCCGCCTTCCCTCCGGCCCTGGTGGACGAGCATCCACGCCCTAGCCCTGGCTGCCCTCCGTCTGTCACACCCACGCAGGGACATCCCGCTGGCAAGTGCCCTCTTGCTCTCGTACCAGCTCCTTCCCAGTGGGTCTTCCCATCAAAATCCACGCTGCCGGTTCGTGAAACCCCCTCCCAACCTTCCCCTCGCGGCGGCCACCGGATCCTTTCCTGGCCTTTCCAGCAAAGATTCCTCAAGAGAGCTGCTGGGTCGTCCTGTCTCAGCTCCGCTCCACTTGGGACTCCCTCAAACCTACCCTGGTCTCTGCGGCTCCTGCCCGCACTGTTCCCCTGGAGCTCCTCTGCCGTGGTCACTGGTGCCCTCCACTTTGCTAAACGCAGTGGTCACTTTCCGGCCCCAAATTCACTGGTTCTCGGGACACCCCTAGTTTCATACTTCTGTGGCCTTCTCTTTTCAGGCTCCTTAGTGGGGTTCCTGCCTCTGTAGGATCTCCAAGCGGTAGACAGCCCCAGGACTCAGCCCTGGGAATCTCTTCTCTGTTCTCCCTTGGTGAGCCCAGACAGTCTCGTGCTTTCAACTAGATCCTCTCTATGCTGAGGGCTCCAGCCATGTCGTCTACACAGTGGTGTCTCCAGCTCAGCCCCTTGCGCCTCAGCCCCATACTTACATATCTGACTGCTTTCTCAGCAGCCCAGCCGGAGTCCTACCTTTAGAACTCAACTCCTGTGTGCTCCCCAGACCTGCTTCTTGGGCAGTTTTCCTGATCTCATCCTTTTAGTTGCCAAAAGCCTTGGAGGCATCTTGACCCATCAACAAACCTGACTGACTCTACCTCCCGCAGTTATCCGAGTCGGACCCCACTCTGGCTCACAGCCAGACCTCCCTTCCTAGGCTGGATTATCTTATTAGCCTCCAAACTGCGCTCTCTGCCCCTGCCTTTCTCCTCCTTTGCCTGTCCTTACCCCAGCAGCCAGAGGGGTCTGGTTAAAAGTCAAAGCCAAGTCAAACTAGGTTACTCCTGGGCTCAAACCCTACGATGGCTTCCGGTTCACCCCGAGCGAAAGCCAGAACCCACATGATGGCCTGTGAGGGCCTTTTCTCCTCTCTTTCTGGGTCACTGGGCTCCAGTCACAAGCTGGGCACGGTCCTGCCTCGGGGTCTTTGCACTGGTGGTTCCCACCACCAAGAACACTCTTCCTCCTGGAGCTCCGTTCGAAGGCGTTCGAAGGGCTCCGTCCAGCACTTCACACTGGACAGCCCCTCCCCCTCCGGCACCTCCCATCTCTGCTTCCTTCTCGCCCTTGGTGCTTGTCACCAGATGATATGGTGCGTTGTAACATACAATGTATTTTTTTCATTTATATTGTTTGCCGTCTGTTTCCCCTCACACACGTACTAAATATGAGCTCTGTGAGGGACGGGAATTGTGTCTGTTTTGATGACTGGGTGCTGCCAGGCCTTCAGTAAATAATATTTCTTACTGAAATCAGTGAATGACACACAACTAGCATCCTCTTCTGGACATGGGGTTTGGGGTCCTCACAGCTGTACCTCCAAGTCTCCCTTAGGATGGAGCATCCAGTCAGAACCTGGTGATATCCCTTGAGCTAAGATCCTTGTGCTCCAGCTGCTGGTGGTTTGACCCCCAGGACTAGCAACCGAGGCTGTTACCACATTACCACTTAGCCATGAGTTCACGGCCCAAGAGTCTGGCTTCAAATTCCTCAAGTCCCTGTGGCACAGATTCAAAGTCTAACAGCATAGAACCCGCCTCTTTCCTTCTCTGAGAGACACATCGATTCCCTCCTGTTTATTCTAGGCGCCACTCCTGGGTGATATCTTAAGAAAACAAAGTTTCTGTGCACCAACCGACTATGCTGTCTCAAAGGCCACACCTCAGCTCGCAGTGGCAGGGTGTGCGTAATCGTGCACCAATATATTAGTGTGTGTGCTGTTATCATCTACAGTGTTGACCCCTTGAGGCCAGACTTACATGCTGCCCCTTCTATCAAAATGTTTCAGATCCCTGGCTGTGCTACCAAAAACAAGAGCACTACTTAGAGCGCCAGGCTCCCCTTGAAAGATAGTGGTGCCACCTCTCCCTCTCCGGGTCAAAGCCTCAAGGAATCCATGCCAGCCTGGACTGCCCTGGCAGACAGAGGCTGCACTGGCGTTGAGTTTAGCCTGTTTTTTTCCTCCATGGGTCAAGATTGCTCAATGCTCAGAACCTCCCTGCCTCCTCTTTCCGGAGCTGTGTGTCTCTTGTGCGTCCCGCCATCTGGGGCATCTGATGTGGCCTGACTTCCCCTCAGAAGAATCTTCCTCTCCCAGGGTGGGACGGGCAGGCGCAGTGACGTCAGAGACACTACATATCCCTCCCAACAGAGCCCACAAGGCGCGTCTTTGCTGAGTCAGGGTTCCGTGTGCACTCACTCCATGCGCACACGAGGTTTAAGAAGTCTCTTTAATGAGGTATTGACTCCTGCTTTTACATTTTCTTCAAATAGCTTAATCTCCGATTCATTTTAGGGTGCCCAGAAAACACTTGTGCAGCTATGGACTCTCCCACATTGTTTGTTTGATGATAAATCGATCCTTTCCTCCTGGAGAAAAAGGCACTTTCTCCTCCCAGGGCCGAGAAGAACTGAAATCCCTCCTGTGGTGCCCTCTTGCCGCAGAGAGACTTGGTCCTCATTGGGTTTTGTTATTTCAGAACGAATATGGTAAACTGTTTTCCCCTGGTTACTATAGAGAAGAGATGATTTGCCTTTCTCTTAGGGCTTCTGAAAATAATAGATTACATATTTGGGAGGGTTTTTTTTAGATCTGGTTAGTGTGAGATAGAGGGGGTTGCTCCGGGGATGACATTGTTTGGTTTGGGAAGCATTCTCACGGTTGCCCAGCAACAGGCTCTTGGAGACGGGAGTGGACTGCGTTGTCCCTGGCAACCGCTGTGACTTAGCAAACAATGAGCGCCAGGCAAACAGCGCCAAGACTGCCGGCTCCAGCTTTTAATTGAACATCTGCATATCTTTTTTTCTGATTACATTGTGTTTGAGTTTGACTTGCCACACCAGGTAGACACGGTCCCACTTGGGGTCTGCTTAGAAGAAAGCAAGCATGTTGTCCTGCCTGAATGCATAGGAGCTGTTGAAATGAACTCCTGGTCGTTCGAATTTGTCCTAGACTGCTCTCAACTGGAGGCTTATTTTGGTCTTGAGTGGAATTTCTTTTTTGATCTAATTCCCGGTGTTTATAAAAGTATTACTTGTCCAGCCTCCTACCGTGCATCACTGTTACATCTGCAATTTTTTGAGCCCTTTTCAACACGATGCTTTCGTTCCTGCAGCTCAAGAATGTCAGAAGCAAAGAGTTGAGCCTTGGGTGGCTCGTAGGTAGAGATATTCACAGATAGGGTGGCAGAACCTGGACCCAGAATCTGCTGGTTCCGAGTGCTCGATGTTTCCATTGAGAAGTTGGGTCCTCTACCCTCAGCAGGATGCATCTATGATGCGTATTAGGAGAGCCGTGTGTTCCCACTGACAGGGTGCCCTGTCAACGGGCACTTTGCAGCCCCGGCTTGGATTTTGATCAAAACAATCTCACTACCCCACCTCCTCACTGGCAAGCCAGAGGTAGCGATTGTTTACAAGGGTTGTTGCTTAGGTAAACACCGCCCCTGAACTTCATTCAGAGCGGGTGACACATTTCTTTCCCTCCTCCCAGGGCCGCCCCCTGCCCCCGCCCCCACAGCCAGTTCTATAAATTGAGACCAGTGTCCAGTACAGGTTTTTGGTGAGGACTTTATCCTTCCTTATTCATCTTGGGAACAGTCTGACTAATGCAGCCACAACCGCAAAAGTGCCACCTGTTACAAGACACAGTGGCCCGTCAGTATCACAGCTCTCGTGCTGAGACAAACTTTAGTTGTATGGATTTTTCTTTTAGGGCGATTCGCTTTGTGGCTAAACGCTCCGAGAAAATGTTCAGTGCACGTTTGTATCAGCATTTCAGCTAATGTCTTGGGATTATTTAAAGTAGCTGAACAAGAGTCCCAACTTTCTTTTGCAGTGGAAACTTATCGTGGAAAGTCATTAGTGCTATATAACAAATAAAAGCAAGCTCTTTTTTTTAATTAAAAAGAAGGCAAGCATATTAGCCATCATTCCTATTAGATGCAATAATTAAGATCCCATGGCAGCGAGTGTTGCTGGAATCCAGATGAATAACTCTTGCACGAAGTCTCCACTAAAAGATTAATTAAAATACATGATTTGTCCTGTGACCTGTCACAGGGTAGTTGTAAGGGATCCCTATGCACTTAAAAAGATAAGCCCTTGCAGAGAAATGCTGTTTTGCTTTCCACAAAATTACTTTATATCCAGTCTCCAGTTTAAGCAAGTCATTTTTGGGGGGAGATGTAGCCGCATTTAAAAACTTTTCTTCCATTGATCATTTAAAAAATTTTTTTCCCATGGAAATATTTTATCTCCTACCAGGCTGGGCAGTTTGGGCAGCTCACGTCTTTAGGGGTCTTCTTCATCTGTCAGGTGAAGGAACTGGGTGAGGTGATTTTTAAAGGCTTCTTCAGTGCTGTGACTTTAGGAGGAAATTCTTGAATTTGAGGTAGGCTGCTTCTCTGCTTTTTAAATTCCGGAGTCAAGTGATAACAGTCGGGGAATTAAGGGGTAAGTCGGAAAGGCCCAATGCATGGTGGTAGCAGGATCCGGAAAGCCAACCTCCCTCGGCCTGAATCCGTCAGTGGAGGCATGGAAAGAACATTGACTGCCCATCGCCCCATGGTCATGGGCCATCTCTGAAGATGGCCCTGGGGGACAGGCAGTGCCACCCAGGCAGGGTGAGCCCCCTGTCACCGGTGGGCACAGATGCTCAGTGGTCCTGCCACCAACTCCAGTCACCAGGCTCAGAACCCAGAAGACGATGTTGAGGAACCTACCTCCTGGGCTGTCACTTGTCATCTTGGGGCCAGCTTCTCTTCCATCCTCGGCTGCGTGGGTCACTCTGAAAGATTCTGAAGACAGGACAAGCGGGGACAAGTAAAAACAGCCCACAGCGCACCAGGTGGGCTGTCCAGGTTTTCACCGGCCTCACACATTTCCCACCTTCACCTTGATCATGGACAGCCGCTTTTCACCCCCTGCTCATGGACAGAAAGGGAGGGGAAAGTGAGAAGGAAAGACAGGCTGGTGAGAGAAAGAGCAGGACATGAAAGCATGATGCTTAGGAAGCTGCTTTGAGAGCCCAGGACAGGCACCTGCTGGAGGTGGGAGCTGGTGCAACACCGTGAGGGTGGCCGGAGTTGGTGGGCAGCCTAGAGCCAGCAGGCCCCTCGTGCTGTCATTCACCACAGAATATGTCTCGAGTGTCTTTCCAGGCAGCATGCTAGGTAGGGGCTGGCACTGTGTGGGGGCCACAGAGATGACATAGACCCTGCCTTTGTCTTCTCAAGGAGGGTGGGCTGGCCAACAAGCTTGTGCCCTGGTTTACTTCCTGTCATGCAGCTGCTCACGTGTTTGGCCAAACGGGGTTGAGGCCCAGTTCAGATCCTGTGCCGCCACTTCCTGCTCTGTGGGCTTCATTTCATTGCTTGACCTTTCTGAGCTTCAGGCTGTGTGTTGTGTCTAGAACAGGGCAGCAGCTTCCTCGAAGTTCAGTCAGCTCCTCGAACATCATGCTTTGCCCCGTCAGGCCCACAGGAGAGCTCGTTTTGGCCCCCGGCTGCTGCTGCCACTACTGTTGTCCTTAGGGTTTTGTCCTTCTTCCATTCCGCTAGGTCTTTGTGTGTGTGTATGTGTGTGTGTGTGTGTGTGTGTGTGTGTGTGTGTGTGTGTCGGGGTCTCACTCTGCCACCCAGGCTGGAGTGCAGTGGCCCGATCACAGCTCGCTTCGGCCTAGACCTCCTGGGCACAGGCCATCCTTCTACCTCAGCCTAGGTTCTATTTTACTGGCCAAGTGCCTCCTGGGATCCAGACCGAGCTGGCACATCAGATACATCCTTCCCCTTCATCCTCTCAACCCCTTTCTCAGGTGAAGAAATTAAGGCCCACAGCCACGGTCAGCAAGTGACAGAACTGGGACTTGAGCCTGAAATCCATCCTCCCTCTTCTGCCCCGGGTGGCTGCCTCTTTCTCAGCCCCTTAGCATTTGTTCTTATTTCTATGATGAAGGTTGGAAAGTCTTTTGCACCCAGCTGCAGCTGATCCCCCTTTGAGAGTAAGACCCAGTGGCAGGGCTGAGAGTTGTGTTCTGTTTCCATTTCTTTTGAAACTCTCCACAGAGCAGGGTTCTCTGCCTAGCTATGGATATACAATCCTCAGGTGACAAGGCCTGGATCATCCAAAGTAGATCAAGCCTACTCGTGTACATGAAGGGCCAGCCCCAACCCTCTAACACAGGGGACTCATAAGGTCAACAGACCCTTTCAACATCAAAATGTCAGCTGGGTATGGTGGCACGCATCTGTAATCCCAGCTACTCAGGAGACTGAGGTGGGAGAATTGCTTGAGTCAAGGAGTTCAAGGCTGCAGTGAGCTATGAGCGAGCCACTGCACTCCAGCCTGGACAACAGAGTGAGACCCTCTCTCTTTTAAAAAAAAAAATTCTAGGATCCCTCCCCCTCCCGCCCCCAGTGGTTAGACTTTCAGTGTCCCTGGATTTAGTATACACATGGTGTCTATCCAGTGAAATCCATGGGAGTTGGTTGAGCTGGGGGTGACAAGACACTGTTATCTCTGGAATCACCTGACGTGAAAGATGGCTCGGAGAAGGCTGGGGCTGGAAGCAGGGAGACCAATTAGGAGACGGATGCAGTGGTTCCAGATACAAGATGAGGAGGCGGGGATCCCCAAAACGGGAGCAGCAGAACCGGAAGGAGGGGGAGACAGATGGTATCAGGTACAAACAGCAGGGCTGAGTCACCAGCCACATGTGCCCTGTAGGGGCCAGGGAGATGCTCGGGACGTGGCTTAGGAAACACAGAAGGGGCAAGTTCAGGGAGAAGGAAGCGTGGACTTGAGGCGCCTGCTGGGCCCCCAGGGCGAGAGGTCTGGGTATGATGGGAGTCGTAGTGCAGTGAGGTCATCCACACCGGGGGTGACAGGGACAGGGGGCAGGGGGCAGAGAGGGGCCTGTGCAGGAGACCGAGAAGGTGCCCTCCGAGGGAGGACGAGACCAGATGACAATGATGCCCAGACACGAGGGAGGACAGAATTTCAAGGAGCGACATCAAACACTACAGAGAGGTCAGGTTCAGAGAGGCCCTGAAAACTGCCCTGTGGAGACCTGGGGACAACAGCAGGGCACACGTGTGAATCACAGGGAAATGGCAGCACAGGTTTCCCTCCAAGAATCTGGACTCACAAAGAGGGAAGAATCCATATCTCAAGAGACACGAGAGACACGGAGGATGTGGTCACAGCGGCGGCAGTGGCTGTTGTCCCAAGACGAGTGAGGTGTGAGCCAGAGGGACGATTACAGGCTTGATTGATGGGTCCCCAGAGGGTGACAGAAGGCTCTAGAGCCTTCTAGAAAGGGACCAGAGAGTAGATAGTTGAGGCTTTTGCTGGTCTCCGCCTCAGCTCCTCAGCCCTTCTGCTGCAGCAGGAAAACGTCTACACAACAGGCAGCTGAGAGTTGGACACGCAAGAGGAGGGGGTTGGAAAGGAAGGGGGAGGGAGTCCAGAGGAGGGAGGGAGTCCAGGGGGGAAGGGACTGGAGGAAGGGGTGGAGTGCAGGGGGGTGGCCGAGAGCTGGAAGGCGCACAGGGCATCATGGGGACGGCAGAGTCGCGGTTTCAGGACGGAATCCTGCGTGAGAACAGATCTGTAAAGAAAGGTCTGTGTGCATAAATATGTAGATATAAGGCCGTCCTTCCCTTTTACCATAAGAAGCATTGATTTTGATCTGTTGGGAGCAGTCAACCTTCAGTTGAATAGAAACACATCTGGAGTAAGAGCATGACAAGTGTCTTATTAATGGTTCTAACCATTTTTCTCATGTTAGCCCATGTTGGGGTCAACATCTATGTCTGTGTACGTGTATGTGCGTGTGCACGTGTGTGGTATGTATTCATGTGTGTTTGTGTGTTATGTAGATGTGTGTGTGACACTCATGCCAGCTCCCCAAAACAGATCAGCAGCTGATGGTCAGTCCCTACCTTGATATCCAGCTCCCATTTGCCCCAATGTGGTAAACTTCAGGGTGCCCCGCCCCCAATCTAGGGAGAATTGCTGTTTCCTGTAAACCAACTTTTAGGTTGTTTAAGTTATTACTAAAAGCAGTGGAGTCGGGTTGCCTGGCAAAAGGATACTTGCTGGGTGAAACTGTCAGTGAAGGCTTGATGATTTTTTTATCACATTTCCACCTGAAGTTGTTATCTTGTGGATGGCAGTTAAAACCAGACCACATCAGAGACAAGGTAACCATACCTTGGCTTGGACAATTTCTATATTAATAATCAAATCAGGACCAGATGTGGTGGCTCAAGTCTGCAATCCTAGCTACTTGGGAGGCTAAGGTGGGAGGATCATTCGAGGCCAGGGGTTCAAAACCAGCCTAGGACCTTTACAAAAAATTTAAAAGTTAACCGGGTATGGTGGTACATGCCTATAGTCCCAGCTACTCAGGAGGCCCAGGCTGGAGGATTGCTTAAGCCCAGGAATTTGAGGCTGCAGTGAGCTATGATTGTGCCACTGCATTTCACTCTGGGCCACAGAGTGAGACTGCATCTCAGGAAAAAAAAAAAGTCAAATCAGGTCTCTCATAGGCAAGTGATTGGGTGTTTCCCCTGTCATGGTGCAGTCCCCTGAGTTAGAGGAAGCCTGGCTAGTGTCACTGTTCCAGGCCTCTGGAGATTAGAACTGTGACTTGGGAGCCAGTTGGGTGCCTTCCCCCAGTCCCGCTCACCCTGCCAAGAGCCTTTCCGCAGGCCAGTTGTCAAGGGCTTGGTTCTGATCCTCTGCTAGAGGAGGGAGGGAAGGTTTGGCTCCTGAGAAGAAAACAGGAACAGAAGCCCAATTCTTACCAAAAGAAAAAGGAATTTGAATTCTGGGGATACTTTATTTCAGAGAAGCTCGGAGCCAGCTCCGATCCTTGAAAGCTCATTGCTGCAGGATAAAAAAACCAAAGAGGGACAGAGGATGGATAGGCACCCAACAGGTTTAGACACAGGAGGGGCAATGGGTCACCCCTGGAGTGAGTGGCAGCTTGCTACTCTGGAGAACAGTGGGTAGCCTTGGAAGGCTCTGGTTGTTTTTCCCGCTCTAACTCCACACTCCTTGTCCGGCTGAATGGTTACGGCTCCGTGTCCTGCTCACCGTCTTCGTTCTTCCTGTTTTCCACCTGCCTGCAGGCTCGTTTTACACAAGGGCGGTTCGCCTAGCCCCCTTCTCAGACACGATGCATCTATTTAGAACAGGGGTTCTCCATCCGGGCCCTTCTGCCCCCAGGGGACACTGGGTGATATCTGGGGACTTGTGTGGCTGTCACGACTGGGGAGTGCTCCTGGCATGGAGTGGGTGGAGGCCAGGGACGCTGCTCAGCACCCTGCGGTGCCCAGGACAGCCCCACCTCAGAGAATGACCCGGCCACAATGTCCACAGTGCAGAGGGAGACCCTGCCAGGCACTGAGAACCGAACTGGTCCAGTGCAAGAAAGGATGTGGTGTTGCCATCAGCAGTGTAAAAGAGCCCACTTTTTGGCAAGAAGGGGATAGCCCAAGCAAATGAGCATCCTCTCCATGCCTGGAGCTGGGCAGAAGCCACACGCCAGCAGGGACAGTGGAGACAGAATCCAAAACACGCTTTGCTTCTCCTTAGACCTGGCCCTCAGACTGAGAAGGAAATGGACAAGATTTTTCTGGGCACCGTAGTAACTCTGGGAGTGTTAAGACAAGCGTGGGACAGAATCCGGGCTCTGAAACAACCAGTCCTCCCGAGAGCGCTCTGGGCTTGTTCCTTCTTGTTCAGAGGGAAGAAATTAATTGCTTCCCTGGGGCAGATGAGCTCTGGTGCTGTGTGGATGCCACTGAGAACAGGAGAGCCTGAACTGATGGCCGACGAGGCTGCGTGTCTCCCCAGAGCAAGAGCTCCTTAGCCGGTCGGAGTGGAGGAACAGACACCACTTTGCTCGTCCGAGGTGCCCCCAAAGACGACGAAACGTCGTCTAAATATCGATCAGACCTAGGCCAGGCAGGTGATGGCTCCATTGTACACGGGGGAACAGGAATAGAAGAGAGATTGCTTACGGTCGCAGTGAGTCAGCGGCCGGGCCAGGAACCAGGCCCGGCCACTGCCCTCAGCGCGTTCTGCAGTCCCTTCCCTGACTTCACGGTTACTAGGTGATGGGAGTATTTTCCTGTAAACAGCAGCCTCTTCCCTTCGTGCCCAGGCAGATCCATTCATCGGCCGTAATCCAGGGCTCCATCTCACCACTGCCCCCTCCCAGAAGCTCAGGAAACCTCGGGAGATGTTCCCACTGGCGAGCTGTACTCAGCAGCGGCTCCCGAAGGTCAAGTGCACTTTCGTTCACTTGAACATTCGTTCAAGGTCAGATGCGCGTTTCGCGGATTCCAAACGCCGGTGCCGGCCAAGCAGGGGAAATTGCACGGCTGACTCTGTGCTCTCTCACTGTGCTCTGTGCCTCCCTGATCTTGGACCAGATGGCAAATGAAACGTGCTCGGCTTGTAAACAGCACTCCGGGTGTATATCTGAGCCATGAGGGAGCTGGGACCAGCCTGTTGGCCAGGCAGGGCCAGCCTGGGTGACTGGTCGTGTTCGCATTCCCTGTCCTTCATGTTGACTATTCTGGGCCTCCTGTAACCCAGCCTAAGGGCACTCAGGCAAAGGCAGTCAGAGAAAGACTGTCCAGGTCCTCGCCATGGAAGAAAAATGGGAGAAAGGACCAAGGAATGTAAGAAAGCAAGGGAGACCGTAACTGAATGACAGGGTCAGGTCCAGGCAGAAGCACGGCCTCCACTCGGTCATACCTTCTCTACTGTGCTGGGTTGAGGGATTCCCAAACCAGGGGCCAGGGATGCCTTCCATGGCACACGTCCTTGTGCCTCGTGGACATTATGTTGCGGGTGCCTCAGTGATGCCCAGGTCCCCGCCCGTGTGCGCGAGGTCCTGCCACCTCCCTTCCTCTGCTGCCCCTCCTCTGTCAGGTGGAGGAGGTACTCAGGATCCAGTGTCACCCCTTCTGGAAGGACTGCGTGAACTACTGCTGTCACCTGGAAGTGCTGGCATGGCGGGCTAACACGTGCTGAGAGAGGAGAGCTGCGATCACACGTGCAGGTTCTCTTGAGCTTACAGCTGACTGCTGGGTTGTGTGTGTATATTTACTTTTTATCATGGAAATTCCAAACATCTGTAAAGTAAGCACACAGTGTATCAAACCCCATGAAGCCACCATCCACCCACTCCCTGCCCTCCTCTCCACTGTTACATTACAGAAGTGTTATTGTTGTTAAAACTTGCATACAGTAAATATGCAAACCTTGGCTGGCTGATTTTGACAAATGAGTGCTCCACATAACCCCACCCTGCTACCATGGAGAATATAGCCTTCTCCCTGGAGTGTCCCTTTCTTCACTCAGTGTAAGAGTTTTGAGATTCATCCTTGTGTTGTGAATATCAATAGTTCATTCCTTTATATTAATAAATAGTATTCCAGCAGTATTCCTCTTCTATTAACAGCTTTTTTTTTCAGTGACTTTCAACAACTGTCTTACTTGCTCACAGTTCTAAGAGTCAGTAGTTTGGGGTGGGCTCAGCAGGGCGGTTCTCGTGCTGGTCTCGCCTGGCATCACGGTGGTTGTCGGGCGGCTCAGGTAGGGCTGGAGGGTCTAGTTTGGCCTCCCTTTCAATGTGGCTGGCGTTTGGTATTGGCTGTTGGCTAGGTCTCACTCTCTGCGTGTGCTGCAAGGAGTTTAGTCCGAGTAGGTTTGTGGGCTTCTTGCAAAGGATGCAGATGGAGAGACGCCTAGGCCCAGGCAGAGCTTCCGTGTCCTCTGCAGGCACGCCGCCCTCCGGGAGCCTCCGCGGGTTCCGCGATCCCGAAGTTCTTCTCTTAGCTGTTTAGCTGTGCTGTTTCCTTTTCTTTTTTAATGGTTGCTCTGAGGATGACAATATGTATCTTTAAATCATCGTAGTCTACAATCTTTCATCCACTCTCCTGACGAGGAACACTTGGGTTATTTTGACTTTTTGGCGATTGTGAATCAAACTGCTGTGAACCTGCATGCATGTACAAGTTTTTGTTTTTATAGTGTGTGTGTGTGTGTGTGTGTGTGTGTGTGTGTGTGTGTTTTGAGATAGGCTCTCACTCTGTTGCCCAGACTCCATGGAGTGCAGTAGTGTGATTCTGGCTCATTGTAGCCTCAACCTCCTGGGCTCAAGCAATTTTCCCATCTCATCCCCCCAAAGCTGGGACTACAGGTGTGCACCACCATGCTTGGCAAATATTTGTATTTTTTGTATAGATAACACCTCACTATGTTGTCCAGGCTGGTCTCAATCTCCTGGACTCAAGCAATTCTCCTGCCTCAGTCTCCCAGAGTACTGGGATTACAGGTGTGAGCCACTGCACCTGGCCTATATATGTTTTTTGTTTTTTGTTTTTTTTTTTGAGGAATATATTTTGATGTCTCTTGAATACATCTAGAAGAGGAATTTTGGGTTAAAGGGTAGGCTTAGCTTTCTAGAAAACTGCCAGATGTTTTTCCAGCATGATTGCATCATTTTATATTCCCACAACAATGTACAAGAGTTTAGTTACTCTGTTTGCTCATGACATTGAATGTTGTCAGACTTGTTTGCTTTATCCATTCTAGTGTTTAGTGATATCTTGTTGTGCTTTGAATTTACATTTGCCTATTGACTAACAAGGTTGAACACTATTTCGTGTACTTTTGGGCATTCATGTATCTTTTGCTCATTTTTTCCTATTAGGTTATTTGTTTTCTTATTACTGAACTGTAGGAGTTTTAAATATATATATATATGTATATGTATATATATATAGTGGATAAAAGCCCCTTATCAGATACATGTTTTGCAAATATTTCTCCCAGACTGTAGCTTACCTATTCATGTTCTTTTTCTTTTTTAATTTAAAAGAATTTTTTTATTTTAAAGATGAAGGTACAATTCAGGGTTAGGTATACAAATGGTCACCATACAGGTAAAATTTGGGCCTCACTTTGGTCCCCATGTCGCCTGGTTTGAGATCAGGTACCCTTATTGATGAAGTGTGACCCCCCGTTTATGTTCTTAATTGAGTTTTTTAATGAGCACAGGTTTTACATTTTGATGCAATCTAATTAATCAAGTTTTTCATTTTGCTTAGTGCTTTTTGCATCCTATCTAAGAAACCTTTGCCAAATCCTCTATGGTATTAGAAGTTTTATAGTTTCAGCTTTCATGTTTAAGTCTATGATCTAACTTGAAATCATTTTTGTGTATGGTGTGAGGTAGGGGTCAAGGTTCTTCCCATCTTCCCCAATATGGATATTCTGTTGATCTGCCTTTGTTTGTTTAAAATACTTTTCCTTCTCTGTTGAATTACCTTGCCATCTTTGTCAAAAATCAATTGAGGAAGAATGAGCTGGAGCTCTATCAGAAAAAATGAATTGACAATGAAAGTATAGGTTATATTGGTTATATATTGCTAGATTTTATTTATTAATATTTTGTTAATGATTCTTGCATATATGTTCATGGAAGATATTGATCTAAATACTTTTCTTGTAATATCTTTACCAAGTTTTGGTATCAGGGTTTACTGACGTCATTAAATGAGTTATGAAGTATTCCTTTCTCTATTTTCTGATGGAGTTTGTCTGTTAGTTCCTTTTTCAGTATTTTATAGTATTCACTAGTAAAATAATATGTGCCTGCAGTTTTCTTTGTAAGGAGGTTTTCAATAACATATTTAATTTCTTTGTCACATATATGACATTCACATTTTCTATTTCATCTTGTGTCAGTTTTGGTGTGTTGTGTCCCCCCCCCCAAAAAAATGCTCATTTGATACAAGTTGTTGAATTTATTGGCTAAATTTGTTTGCAATGGTTTCTTACCATTTTGATTTCTGTAGGGTCTGTAGTGGTATATCTCATCTCATTTCATTCTTGAAGTTTGTAATTTGTGGGGTTTTCTTTTTTTCCTTTCTTATCAGTCTTTCTAGGGGATCATCAATTAACTTTTTTTTAAGACTTCAGTTTTTAAAGAGCAATTTTAGGCTCACAGCAAAATTGACAGAAAGGCACAGAGATTTTCTATTTACCCCCAGCATCCTCACATGTATTGCCTCCCCCAGTATCAGTGTCTCCTACCAGAGTGGTACATTGGGTTCAATGGATGAAATCCGCATTAGTACAGCATTATCCTGCAGAGTCCATAGTTTGCATTAGAGTTCACCCTTGGGGTTGTACGTTCTGTGGGTCTGGAAATGTATAATGTTGTGTATCCACCATTACAATACCATACAGTATAGTTTCATGGCCCTAAAAATCCTCTGTGCTCTGCCAACTCATCCTTCTCTCCTCTTTAAACTCTTGCAAACACCAATCTTTTCACCGTCTCCATAGTTTTGCCTTTTCCAAAAGTTTGTATAATTGGAATCATACAGTATGTAGTCTTTTCACATTGGCTTCTTTCACTTAGTAATATGTGTTTAAGTTTCCTCTGTGTCTTTTCATGGCATGGTAGTTCATTTCTTTGTTAAAGAAATTTCAATTTTGAAAAAAAATCTTTGTTTTGTGCATTTTCTCCATTGTTTGTGGAGTTTTTTATTTCATTAATTTTGTTCTTTATTATTTTTCCTTCTTTCTACTGAAGTTTAGTTTGCTTGTATTTTTATAGCTTTATAGTTGAAAACTCATATGATTGATTCTTAAGCCTTCCTTCCTAATGTAAGCATGTAACCATCTCCCTCTGAGCACCGCTTTAGGCACATGCGTACATTTTGATGTGTGGTGTTTTACATTGTTGTTCAGTTAAGAATATTTTCCAGTTTCCTCTGAGGTTATTATTTGACCTATGGATTATTTTTGAAGCGTATTTTAAATTTTCTAAATTTTTGGCATTTTTCTAACTATTGATTTCTAATTGATTCCATTGTATCAAAATACATAATGCTCTGTATGATTTCAGTCCTTTGAACATAAAGACTTGCTTTATGGTCCAGAAAATAACCCATAGTAGTGAATACTCTGTGTACATTTGAAAAAAATGTCAATTAAATCAATTTGGGTGATAGTGTAATTCAGATAGTCTGTATTCTTACTGCTATAGATTGGCTTAGTTCTTCAATCAAAATTACTGAATGAAGGGTGTTTAACCTCTCCATCTATGATTATATAACTGTTTCTTCCTTTAGTTCTGTTCATTTTCGTCTTACTTTTTTGGTTTTGGTTTTGGTTTTAGTTTTGAGTTGGAGTCTCACTTCATCACCCAGGCTGAAGTGCAGTGGCATGCTCATGGCCACTCCAGTGCCAATTTGCTGGGCTCAGGCAATCCTTCCACCTCACATCTTATGTATTTTAAAGCTGTATCACTAGGTGCATACACATCTGTAATGATTATGCCATCCTGATAAATTGATAATTGTTTCATGATAAAATGTTATCACCAGCAATATTCCTTGTAATAGTCTTTGTCTTGAAGTCTTTTTTGTCTGATTATCATGGCTACTCCAACTTTCTTAAGATTAGAGTTTGCATGGTTTATCTTTTTCAATCCTATTAATTTCAATGTATGTACACCTTAATTTATTTATTTATTTATTTATTTTAGATTGGAAAATATAGTTTATTTAGAAAGTAAATCAGAGAGAGAGGAGATTCGCCTCCCCAAGGTGGGGGGGGGGGCAAACTTAGGAAAACATGGGCCAGCCACATGGTTGGACCAGGGCTTAGCAAAAGCATGGCCACACCTTTATTTTTAAAGGAGATTTCTTTTAGGGACCATATAATGGGATCTTGTCTGTTATCCACACTGACCATTTCTGCCTTTTTACTCAAGTGTTCAGTCTAATTTTTAGTATGATTATTAATATGTCTGATTTGGGAAAGCCATTTTACCATGTTTTCTGTTTGTTGCATCTATTTTTGTTCCTTTGTTCTTCATTTCTTGTCTTTTTGAGGGATAATAAAATCTGTTTAGTAAGATTTTATTTGATTCTTCTATTAAGTGTTTTTTAGCTATACCCTTTTTTTTTCTGAGTCAGGATCTCAGGCTGAAGCGCAGTAGCATGATCATAGCTCTCTGCACCCTCAAAGCCTGGCTAATTAAAAAAAAATTGTGTGTGTGTAGACATGGGGTCTCTTTAAGCTTGTCTGAAGCTCCTGGGCTCAAGCAGTCCTCCCACCCTGGCCTCCCAAAGTGCTAGGATTATAAGCATGAGCCATCATGCCCGGCCACTATTGCCTTTTTGTATTTTTTTTGTTTTTTTAGTGATTACTTTGGAGGTTACAATATGGGTTGTTAATTTATTACACTATACATAGAGTTAATATGTTGCTACTTCATGTACGAATACAAGAACCTTACATGTATAATTCAATTTATTCCCACCTCTGTGCTATACTGTCATATAGATCACGTCTACATATGTTATAAATCCCACAATAGAATGTTATAATAAAGTTTTTGTCAAATACTGTATTTTGAATAAGTTTAGTGAAAAAAAGAAAAAATACAATTTTTTTTTTGAGTTGGAGTCTCACTCTGTCACCCAGGATGGAGTGCAGTGGCACACTCATGGCTACCTCAGCATTGATTTGCAGGGCTCCAGTGATCCTTCCACCTCAGCCTTCCAAGTAGCCGGAACTACAGGTGTGTGCTGCCGCATCTGGCTAATTTTTGATTTATTATAGAGACGAGGACTTACCAAGTTGCCCGGGCTGGTCTCAAACCTGCAGGCTCAGGCAGTAATCCCAAAGTGCTGGGATTACAGGCTGAGCCACCGAGCCTGGCCAAAAATACAATATTTTATAGTTACCTGCATAGTTATCATTTTGAGTGATCTTTACTCCTTCTAATAGTTTCAAGTTTACCATCTGGTATTATTTCCTTTCATCCTGAAGAACTTGCTTTAGTATTTCTCATAGTTTAGGCAGCAACATTCATCAGGTTATGTCTATCTGAAAATATCTTTGTTTCATCTTCATTTTTAAAGAATAATTTTGCGGGACTTAGAGTTCTGGGTTGCCAGGCCACCCCTCCACCTCCCCACCCCCACACATTAAAGATGTCCATTGTCTTCTGGTCACCATGATTACTGATAAGAAGTTAGTCATCATCTGTGCTGTTGTTCCCCTGAATGTATATGTGGTTTTTATCTGGCTGCTTTCAATATTTTCTCATTATTTTATTTATTTTAGCTGTGTAACAATGACACACCTAAGCTGGATTTTTGTGTGTGTGTGTTTATCCTTTTTGGGATTTATCAAGCTTCTTGGATCTCTAGGTTGATGTCTTTCACCAAATTTAAGAGGTGTTTGACCATTCTTCAGTATGTTTCCCTTCCATTCGCTCCTTTTCTTCTGGAATTCTCGGTCACATATATGTTTGACTGCTTGTTCTGCTCATGTTTCTTTATTTCTTTTCTCCTGGTTCTTCAGGTTGGGTAAATTCTTTTTATCTGTCTTCAAGTCACTGACTTCCTTCTGCCTTCTCTAATCACCTGTTAAACATATGCATTGACGTTTTCATTTCAGTTACTGTATTTTTAAGCTCCAGAATTCTATTTTTTAAATAGGTTCTCTTTCTTGGTTGAGATTCCCATATGTATACAACCTCCTTTAAGCTCTCAAACATTTTTAGTAGCTGCTTTAGTTCTTGTCTGCTGTCCATATCATCTAGATGATCTTGGGTTTGATTGTAATTGACTCCTTTTCTTTCTTTTTTTTAAAATATAGGTTATATCTTCCTGTTTCTTTTCATAGCCCATTTTTATTGGTTCCTGAACATCATATGTTGTAGAATCTCTGGATTCTGCTGAGTTCCCCCTAAGACAGCTGACTCGGCTAGATTCAAACTCTCTCCTACAGCCGGCAGCAGCTGAAATCTCCACTTCCGTTTTCATCTCTAAGCTGCCGGGTTTTTTTCCTCCAAGACCCCTAGTATCTCCCCATCGCCTGTGTGGCGTAGGCTAAATGTTTGGGTGGGTTTTGTAGGCAGATATGGTAGCCCACTTCTTCTGTGGCTCTCTCTTCCAGGACTCCCCCCTTAGCATTCAGAACCCTGTCCTGTGACACTTCAGAACAATGAGGCTGATGCCTTCTGCCACCCAAACATTTGCAGCTTGGGGCATGCCCCCGACAAAATGCCACAGACTCACCAGTCTGATCTGTGGACAGTACATGGGCAATAGTGTCTTCAGTGAGGAGAACACATCAGTGTGAAGGCCCCTGTGATATGGAATAATGTGCATTCTAGAAGGTGCGTTGTGGTCCTGATGGACAGCATGGTCTCACCATTTATCCACTCTCCCAGGCTCTCCTTATTTAAATAGGACTTTGACTTGGGAGCAAAATTATTTCTGCCTGTGGAATGAGGAACGGGTCTGAGTCAAGTCAGCGTTCTCACTTTATCCTTGGTGGAGTCTTTTTCGAAGAGTTCTACTCAGATGTTTCACTCCTCGTGTGGAGACTGCTTGGCTTCAGATGGGAACAGTGCGGTGTGTGGTGTGAGAATGACTGATTCCAACACTTAGAGAAAGCTGAATAGAAGAGCTCAATAAAGGCAACTCCCGGCAGAAAAATTCCAAAGGTCAGCGTCAAGGAGAGAAAGTTGGAGACCTAGGAAATACGCTTTTGGCGATTCACCATCTTTTGAAAGAAGGAAGATAGGAGAAGTCAGTTAAGTGAAGCTTTGACGCTCCCGCCAGTCACCACGTGGCTCTGGTGACATCTAGTGGTGAGAGCTGAAAGCCAGACTCTCTCAGAAACAGAAAAGTGCCCAAGCGCTGGCTGAGGCGTCTGGGACGGGAAGCGGGGGGCCATCGGGGAACGGCCCCTGGCAATAAAGCTGGAATTAAACCAACACACAACCCGTTCTGCTCCCCTTAGGCAGGTACGTTTAGTCTGTGATCAGTTTTGCTTTACTTTAAAAAAAGGAGACTTCAAAAATTTTGTTTGAGAGGTGGGAACTCTTGGGGTGCTAGAGAGACGTAAAAGCCCTAGAAAATGTCTATGGCATTCTATACATCGTGGGCACTGTGACGTGTGCCTGCAACTCGGTCTTCACTGCACTCCACAGGACAGCAGCCATGGAGGTGCCACGTTCGGGAGACGACGTGCTTGTGGGTTGGGGTCAGGACGGGTGCGCCTGCTTGAGTTTGCGCTGTTAACTGTGTCTCGGATGCGTAAGGTAGCCGATTGTTGATTTAAAAGCAGTAACAATTTGGCCGTTAGCATTTTCAGAGAATAAACTTGTATCGTTTGCCTCTTTGTTCTGATACGGAGTCATTTCATATAAAATTTTAAAAGTACCCATTTGGCACATATGTGCATCAGCAGCGAAGAAATATACTTTGGAGCTTTCCTGTGGGCCAAGATCTCTCTGAACAGAAGGCAGCTTTTGCGTATCGCCAAAATTCCTGAGGACTTTATGCAGCCCACAGTAAAATGCACCATGACTTTGTTCCCTCTGCAGATCCCCGTTGTTGTCTCCAGGCTAGCAGTTCTCAACCAGGGGGTGATCTGTCCCCCAGGGGACATTGGGCAATGGCTGAGGACATGGTTGTTGTCAGGACCCGTGGAGGAGGTGCGTCTAGCATGGAGTGGGTGGAGGCCAGGGACGGACAGCTGCCCCCAACAAAGGAGTGTCCAGCCCCAAATGTCAGCGGTGCCACGGTGGGGAAACCTTGCCTTAGGGTTTCTCCAGCTGTAGCTTGGGGTGTGCAGCTCCCCACGTGGCAGTCACCCACCAAGAGCTTTTGATTTGAAGGATACATGAGTAAACAATTGAGCCCTTCGAGACGGTTCACCCTGATGAGACTTGGAGAGAGAAGCCGTTGTTTGACCTTCTGTTCAGGACTCTCGCAGCTGTGCGGAGGCAGAGCTCTGTTTTGGTTTTATATTTGGAAAGGCGCTCTCTGCCCCCTCTCTTCGTCTGCGGAGCAGTCGTACAACCCGTGCTCCCTGTCACTTACCCGGTGCCACCAGGGTCTCTGCACTGGGGCTCTGAAGCATGTAGGTGGTTCCTGCTTGCCTGCCTTGTAAGTTGCCTCTTGGGGCATCAAGCACGCAGCCCTTGCCCACCTGCTCTCTCTCCGCCTTTCTTCAGACCTGAGCATGCAGAATTCCGAGGGTGGATCGGACCCACCGGCATCCGTGGCTCTGCGTCCATCGGCGGCGGCCCAGCCTGTGCCAGCGTCCCCACAGGTAACAGATGCCCAGCCGCGCTCAGGCACTCCGGGCAACAGGGCAGCCAGTGTGGACACGTTCCCTGTGAGTCTGAAGACTGCTTGGAGCCACAGAGAGAGGAATCTGTATGTTTCTGAATGGACTTCTCAGCCCCAAGACCGCTGCTGTTGAGTCACACTTGGGCCTGGTGTGGTGGCTCACACCTGTCATCCCACACTTTGGGAGGCCGAGGCAAGAGGATTGCTTGAGCTCAGGAGTTCGAGACCAGCCTGGGCATCATAATGAGACCTCATCTCTACAGAAAGTAAAAATGTTAGCCAGGCGTGGTGACATGTGCCTGTAGTCCCAGCAACTCAGGAGGCTAAGGTGGAAGGATCATTTGAACCCAGGAGGTCAAGGCTGCAGTGAGCCATGATCATGCCACTGCGCTCCAGCCTGGGGGACAGAGCGAGACCCCCAACTCAAAAAAAAAAAAAAAAAAAGAAAAGAAAAAGAAATATAGGCACACCTGGCTTTTTCACTATTTGTCTAAAAATTCCCACCAAGGAAATAATGATATGAATTGAAAAAGAAACCACTCCCCTAAATCTGAATTGGCCTCTTCTGATCTTTCAAAGGAGGTTTTTTTGTACCTTGGAAATGGCCCTTTTACACAGAAATACTTCATGAATGAGGCCAAACAGTGAGTTAGAATTCTGAGGATTTGGTTCAAAATGGAAGCTAGCGTTAGAATGAATACATTCTTTACAGTGAAAGAGAGAGAACGTTCACAGTAAGTCACTCTCTGCTTCTGGATTTCTACCACGGATTGAAATAAGCCATAAAGTAGACAGGAACTCAAAAGGAGTGACACTGGCCACATGAAACAGACTGGAATCTGTCACAGTGGGCAGAGGTCCACCGTGGCCAAGTGACCACCCTGGATTTGGAATCTAAAAATTTGGAGTGTGGCAAAAAGAAATGATTAAGGTGGAAAAAGGCAATTCAGTCAAAAAGGCAGACAGCGAAGCAGTGTGTTCAATTTGGAACTCAATGTAGAATGGACAGCGTTAGCTTTTATTTCTTGCAAATGAGACAGTGAGAGGGACACTGTCTTGGAAGCCCACTGAGGGACTGAAAGGATGTGACCAGATGCTGTTGCCCTGCCAGCAAGTGTGGCCTGCTGATTTGTTTCCCTGTCCTTTTGAAGCTGTCCAAGAGGTGTCAGCCCTCGTGTCCTTCCTGCCATGCCCGTCTCTCGGGCTCCTCCTGGCCTGGGTGGACTCTACCCTTCTCCAAAGTAGTCACAGTGTCTGGCTATGCGTTCACCCCAAATTTCATCCATGGTGGCCCTGTCTGAGGCCCTGCAGGCCTTCTGTCCCTCCTGCAGACGCATCCAGCTCCCCCCTTCCCTGGCCTACTCTTGCCCAGGGCTGAGCCTCCTCGCTGCCCGACTCCAGGCGACATGGGGCGTCCTGTGTCTGTCCAGGCCCCGCCAGCCCTTTCCTTACCACTCCGAGCGCTCTGGCCTGCAGGCACTGCCCCCCTGCGTAGTGAGCTCTGGGTCAGGCCTGACCACTTCCTGGCCAGGAGAAGGAATTCTTACCCACAGGATTCCCATGGTATGCCCTGTGCCGCGTAGTACAGAGTCCACCAGCCACGCGGGGCTTCTGAGCACATGAAAAGTAGCCCATGTGCCTGAGGACCCAAACTTGACAATGGATTTCAGTTTCACTGACTTTAAAGTAAATGGCCACACAGCTAGTAGTGACCGTGTTGGACATCTCAGCATTAATTAGAGTGTAGAAATGGGAACCCTTAATATTCTCACAATCTGTTTAGTTGAGATAGATTTATATAACACAAACTTAATTATCTTAAAGTGTGCAATTCAGCGGCATTTAGCACATTCACAGTTGTGCAACCAGCACCACTACCTCGTTCCAGAACATTCCATCACCCCGAAAGGAAGCCCTGTCCCCACCAGTCATTACTCCCGTCTCCTCCCCCAGCCCCTGGCAACCACGAATCCGCTTCCTGTCTCTGTGGATTGGCCTCCCGTAAGTGGAGTCACACACTATGTGTCCTTGTGTCTGGGTCTCTCTCACTGAGTGTGTCGTCCTCATGGTTCATCCATGTTGTGGCCCGCGTCAGAGCCCCCTTCCTTTTCATGGCTGAATATCATTCTGCTGTGTGGATGGACCTGTGGTGTTCACACATTGATACTGCTGATATCTGTAGCATCTGCATTCTCTTTGCCTTTGGTAGTGAGCTCATGGAGGGTGGGGCCCCGTGGATTCTCCTGGTCCTCAGTGCCCAGCTTGGCTGGAACCTAAATGCCTTTGGGCTGCTGTCCTTGTCAGCACCTTCTCCGCCCTGTAGCTCCACTCCTGGGACACTAGGGGACAGCATGTCCTCACCCATAACCCTTCAGTGGGTGTATAAGGCAGAGTCACTGCAACCTGTGACGTTCAAGGGCCATGCCAGAAAATCACAGCACGGCAGTGGATGACTTCTAAAGCCCCAGCTCTGAATCAAAGTGCAAGACGCCCCTCTTCCTCTCTGGACTCTGGAGTGTACTGTGACTTTCCAGCTTTCCACAGTTCTGTGTGGCTAGTCAGTCCTCCAAGCCTAGCAGCCAGGCCACACTGCAGACTCGGCTCAGGAGACCAGAGGGCAGTGGGGTTGGAGTGTGAGGACCCGGATGCAGGATGCCTGAAACCTGGCTCCAGAATCAAGTGTTCCATGGCCTCAGCTGTGACTTGACCACTCGGGGCTTCACTTTCCCGGGTGTAAAATGGGGGCAAGACTAGTGTGTCCTGCGGAACCGTGGGGAGCCGCGAGCGCTGTCCCAGGGACAGGGTGTAGACAGCTGTCCAGAGGGTCCCCCTCCTCCCCTGCAATCCTCTCCGTGTGAGGGATGGCCAGTGTCACCTTGCTGCAGACTACAGACCCCATGGAGGCAACGCTGCTTGGGGCGGGTGGAGGCGCACGTGCTGTGTGTGTACGGATGCGTGCATGTGTGTGTGGTGCATGGGGAAGAGTGTATGTGTGTGAGTCATTTGTGTGCCTGCACACATCTGCCACGTGGCCTCCCCTCCTCCCCTCCAATCAGTCCTGCCGAGACACCGGAGCCAACAAACAGCCTCTTGGGTTCTGTGTCTGCTGCCAGCCCTGCCCTCTGCCGAGTCTAACTGTCCTTTCTCTCCCTTCCCTTTTAGAGGGTGCTGGTCCAGGCAGCCGGCTCCACTCCCAAAGGGGCCCAGATGCAGCCCATCTCCCTTCCCAGAGTCCAGCAGGTGCCACAGCAGGTAACAATAGCACCACACACCATCCACACGGGGCACAGTTAGCACTGGACGATCCAGAGCAGTCTCTGAGGGGGACATCCTTCTCTGTTGCTACCATTTCTTTTCGCTAGATCACCTCCATTAGCCAGAAGGTTCTTTTGGAAGCTGTGGAATTTTTTATTTTAATTCTTTTACTGCAGATAGGTTTGCAACAAACCAAGAAAGCTGGCGATCTGCTCAGCAAGCATTTGGAGAACAAGCAAGCACCCAGTGTCTTCTGGGTAGAGCTGAGGTAGAAATGCAGACAGATCAAGAAGGATTCCAGACCAGAGGCACACAGAACCTTCTGGGAGGCAAACCCTTCCTCGGGCGTGTGCTGTGCCCTCAGACGAATGTCAACAGGGGAAATGCCTCTTGTGAATCGAGTTATCTACGGATCAAGTCTGAAAGCATGGCTGACCAGCCAAATAGCAACACAGGTCAACAGCTCAGGGACAGTCAGCAGATCTAGGAGAGTGGCCAGCAAACCGTTTCTAGAAAAAGCCAAATAGTACATGTTTTTGGCTTTGTGGGCCAGGCGGCCTCTGGAACAACCACTCAACCCTGCCATGATAGCACAAAAGCAGCCATAGACAACATATAAGCAAGGGTCATGACTGTGTGCCAATAAAACTTTATTTATGAAAGTAGACGGGGGCCAG
>CAUYQG010043141.1:0-15504 GCA_963574415.1 Tarsius wallacei | reverse complement strand
AATACATTTTATATAACCCAATAGATTCAAAATATTATTATCTTAACATGTGATCACATGCAGTCTTAGAAAAGGTCAGATCCATGTCTTAGTGGGCAAATATTTTTTCCTCATAATATCTCATCCCTACATTTCCCTTTTTTAAATTTTTTTAGTAGGAGTCTCACTCTGTGGCCCAGGCTGAAGTGCAATGGCACATTCACAGCCACCACATCCTTGACCTCCTGGGCTCCACCTCAACTTTCCAAGTAGCTGGAACCACAGGTGTGCGTCACCACACCCAGCTAATTTTTTGAATTGTTGCAGACATGGGGTCTTGCCAAGTTGCCTGGGCTAGTCTCAAACTCCTGGACTCAGGCAATCCTCTCGCCTCTGCCTCCTAAAGTGTTGGGATTATAGATGTGAGCCATTGTGCCCTCATTCCTACATTTTTACTTGGCACAGAAAACTGCCCCTAAGATTCAGGATAAGAAAATATAGTAGGGATGAGATATTATGAGGAAAAAATATTTGCCCACTAAGACATGGATCTGACCTTTTCTAAGACTGCATGTGATCACATGTTAAGATAATAATATTTTGAATCTATTGGGTTATATAAAATGGATTACTCAAATTACTTTTACCTGCTTCTTTTTAACTTTTTAATTTAAATACTAACACATTTAAAATGATACATGTGATTTGCATTACATTTCTTTTATTTTAATTTTTAGATTGGAAAATATGGTTCATTTATAAAGTAAATTGGAGACAGAAAGAAAGAATGAGAGGAGATTCAGCTCCGCAAGGAAGGGGAGTGGGCAACAGCTAGGAAACACGGTGACCATAGCCCCAAGAGCCACGTGAACACACAAGAATTTAACAAACCAGTGACCTACATTATGCTTCTAACAGACAGACTAATCTATAGATTTAATATAATTTTAACATGATTACAAGATTTTTTTTTCAGAGGAAATGGGCAAACTGATTTCAAAATTTAAATAGACACAAAATGGTTTATAATAAGAAAATCTTAGAAAGGAAGAACATTTTAGTGACCAAATTTAAGAGGCACTATTAGTTTACATAAAGTGTGACATTATTATGAGACTAAACAGAGAGAGACAATGAGCAAAAAACAGAGTCTAATGTTCATGTACACACAGTCTCTTTATATTTGAAAAAAGCTAAAATGTGGTTTAATGTGGAATGGACTGTCTTCTCAATAAATAACGTGGGCCTAAGGGTTACATGTAAAGAAAAAAAGTAAACCTGAACTCAGTCGCACACTATACAAAAGCATTTTACTTTTTATCTTCTTAAAAGATTTATGTTTTAAATTGGCAAATAAAAATTGTATACATTTGTCTTTCAGCATTTATGAGGAATGCAGGATCTTTCACAGATACCAAAATCTGCATGTGCTCAAGTCTTTTATATAAAAGTCCTAGTACCTACATATAGCCTACACGAATATACTCATATACTTTAAGAAGTCTCTTGAATACCTATAATACTTGATGCAATGCCTACACACCACTTAATTGATGTAGACTCAATATAGTACTGGGTACATTGCAAATTCAGGTTTTGATTTAGAAAATTTGTGGATTTTTTCCTGAGTATTTTCTTATCGTAGTTGGTTGAGTCCAGGGGTACAAAATCAATGAATTTTGGGGATGTATTGTACATTTATAGTATATGAGATGATATTTTGATGTATGGCATCATGGAAACGAGAATAACACGGACAGTGACTCTACAAGTGTCTCCTCTTGGACTTACACACTTTTCAGATCTGCAGATAGCAAGAGCCCTAACTGATTCACTTGACATGTGATCTTTGGAACCTCCTATGTGCTGCATTTTTGGTAGAAATGTGCACCCCAGAGACAAATCAGTCCCCATTCTACTTCAAGGAGTCCACAGTTCAGGGATGAATGATCAATGGAGAACATAAGGTGTGATATGTACATAGTAGTGGTAACAAACAAAAAGGCATCTTACCTAAACCCTGAGGTCATAAAATGTTTCTTTAAAGAGGAGAGGTCTCCAGTGAAATCTTAAAATAATTACAGAAATGTTCCAGGTGACAGGAGACTGAAAAACAGCATTCAGGGACAGCATGTGTTTAAGTCTAGTATGAAGAGAAACACTCTCATTATAAATGAAATTGTGAGTTACTCAGAGCAATTGCAGCCACAAGTAGGATTAGAAAGTACAGCCAGTTAGGTTGTGGAGGTCAGCTGGGGTCAAGTGAAGTAGAGAACTGTGGGCTAAGCAATGGAATTTGTTTCCTCTCCACTAGGTGATGAGGACCTTAAAAATTTGTCAGCAGAAGAGAGCCATGATCAGATTCAAGCTGTGATGAGGAGGGAAGGCCTTAAGCTGAAGACTTGTGTCTTCAGATTCTAGCTGTTGTTACACGTGTGCTGTCACGCTGGGTTTAAGAAAGGGAAATGTCTTCCACAGAAGACAGCTTCAAGGTCCTTTTGTGTTTTCACATGAGATAGAAAACAACTTTTTATTAGGGCTTAGCATTTTACAAGTTCTATGTACACACTGGTATCTGCCAAGTGTTTCTTGGGTCTCTTGGAAGTGGAGGTGATTTTTTTCTGTGTGAAAACCCGATGATCCAATTGTGCATATGTCACCTCCTGCGGGTCTCCTCCATTAGAATTCTAGAATGAGAGAAATATTGAGTGAGGTGAGTGCACACATTGTTGGGGGCTAGGAAAGAATAAAACTTTATTAAAGATGCTGGGCTGAGGAGGACCTACCTCCCATTGACTGTTCTGTCCATCTCGTGGTCTCTGTCAATTGTAGCAGCATCTGTGGGAGACAGAAGTCATCAAAACACTTGTGAGGGCACTTCTGGGCCTTCACTTTACATGTAGATACTGACACCCAGAGAGATACAGCGGGTGCCTGAGATTAGTCAGCTGCTGAGTAACAGAGTCAGCTATTCTACCTCCCTAAGTTTAAGAACTCATCCCATGTGTAGCTAACAATTTCCATCCTTTGGTTCTGTCTCCTACTTTTTCCCTTTCGTGGAATCTTCTAATATCAGTGGCTGCATTGGGCATGAGAACAGAGTGAAGAATTGGGTAATGGCCTATGAACTGAAGGCATGGTCGGGGGTCCTGGCATTCTCTTGGGAAAACACTACCTTTGTGGGTCCTGCCTTGAGCCAAGTACCATTCTGCCAACAAAAATACACAGCTGAACAGTTTTGTCCCGCACTCTATACTGCCCAGATGTGGCCTCTTCTTATCAGACTTAGTTTTTTTGGCAGAGTGCCAGC
This sequence comes from Tarsius wallacei, assembly GCA_963574415.1. Lineage (NCBI taxonomy): Eukaryota > Metazoa > Chordata > Mammalia > Primates > Tarsiidae > Tarsius > Tarsius wallacei. Next base: position 12,215 of record CAUYQG010043141.1, on the reverse strand, counting down.
GATGAAAGAGCAAGAAAAGGAAGATGGTGAAGATGATGATGATCACTGAGATCCCAATCAGAACATGCAGGAGTCTGGGCTTATCTGGAGGAAGACATGAATCCAGTAGGAGGCAAATCATAGCATCACCCTTCATGAATTATCTCTCATTTGTTGATTTCCAGGTAACTACATACTATATGTCTTTAGATCAGACCACAAATGATAAGGGAACAAACTTTCTCCTTTCTCACTTGTAGGTCTCAGAATAACTGTTGAACCTGCTGGGAGTACAACTGTTGTTATTTGGATGTATGATCCCTCCAAACTTCATGTTGAAAATTGATTGTCATTGTTGAAAATGGAGGGTAAAGGCTGATGTTTGGGTTTTGGGAGTGGATCCCTCATGAACAGATCCCTCAGGAATAGTTTAGTGCTATGAAGAGGTGTGTGCAAGTTTTCCTTCCGTTTGTTCCCTACAGAGCCAGTTGTTAAAAAGAGCTTGGCACCTTCCCTCCATTTGTTTCCTCTCTTGCCATGTGATCTGTGCACATGCCGGCTCCACTTCCCTTCTGTCATGAGTGGATGCAGCCTTATACCCTCGTCAGAAGCAGATGTTATCACAAAGCTTCTTTTACAGACTGCAAAACTGTGAGTCAAATAATCCTCTTTCCTTCATAGATCACCCAGCCTCAGGTGTTCCTTTGCAGCAATGCAAATTATCTAGAGAAAAGGAGAAACTGTTCAGAACTTTTCAGAACAGGCTCTCTTCCTGTTTCTCTAGAATAGGGCTTCCTACATTGCTTTACCTCAGTGTGCCATGTGTCTCTAGGGTATAATACTCAAGGTTCCTTTTTCAATTCCCTCAGTTGCATAGCACATAGGGTGAGTCCATCTTCCCTACACTGTGTTTTGAGACTCCAGGGACTGGCTTGCCCGAACATATGCTTCCTTGTGCTTATTTTTAAGTATAAACCAGCTTTATGTAACTTGTTTGTGACAGTCCTGTCTCTCTGGAACTTATGTAAGTGATAGAAATTGACATAGCCCAAGGTGCATTGTGTGAGTTGTTATGAATCTTCCCCTGGGATTGATACCAGTGTACAGGGAATCTTCTTCACAATCTCTACATCCGTAATGCTCTTGAATCAAACAAACTAAATTCCCCAATAAAAAGGAAAAAAGTGAAATCAAGATCAAAAGAAGTGAGGTGGAACTGTCTTATGAGGGAGGACACCCCCCCAAACCCCCAAATTATCTTCTGGAGGGCCGGCCTTTGTATTACTGGCTTCTCCCATTAGGTAAGTGTTTTGGGAATCCATCAGCGTCAGTGAACCAGCTAGCATTGTTGAGAGAGGCTGTGTTTTTGTGGCATTTTTCAATGTATTTGCCCATTTCATGATGGGTGATTTAAATAAACAACCTGCACACACTGTGTGGTGCTTTCAGCAGATTTTTACCCAAACCAGCATGACCCCAATGCCCCACCTTCCCTAATGTCCTGTTTTTGCTCTGAGTGACCTTTTTTTCTTCCCCAGATTAAAAAAGTCCTCAAAGGGAAACGTTTTGCCAATGTGGAAGAGTTGAAACAACAACTGGCAGAAGCACTAAAAACCTTCAAAACTGATGAGTTCAGAAACTGTTTTGAGCAGTAGAAAAAGTGTCTCAATATGTGTACTGCATCAAACATAGAGTGCTTTGAAGGTGACTGAAGTTTCAACATGTGAGAATAAATACACAATTTTCTATAAATAAATTCTGTTTTTTTGTCCCCCTCCACCCCCATATGTTGTACAGCCAGGAAATGGTGACCAGGCTTGTGAGCCCAGGGCAGTAGAATGCAATGTGCTATTTTTGTGGTTTCATGAGGCATATGTCAGGCTAATGACCTGCCTGAGAGGCAGAGGGCAATTCCCGCCACAATCTATAACAGGACATACTGTGTTGTTTCCCATTTTCTGCCCAAACACAACCCATTGTTTTGTGTTAGGAGAATGTCACCCTGAATGTAGTGCTGTCTCTAGTCTCTGAGCCAAGATAGGAACTCACCCAAGAGAAAATTGATGATCACCTCCCAGGATCATACCCATATCTCCACATGGGATTGGAAGTGTGAGTGAGGTGGATGTTTTGGTGAGGGGATGGGAGGGGTCAAGTCTTGCACCATGAATATAGCATGTTCTCGATTGCAGGATCTGTGCTGGTGGGTTGGGGAGCTTTTGCATTTTGAATATGATCTCATGTTCACATAAAGTTATGAATGAAGGAGGTTTGTGTCTGATTTTTTTGTGTGTATGGGGGAAGAATGGATTTACGGCCAAAGAGGTAGTTCTAGAGAAATAGAATAATGATGATTTCAGCCCAGATGGCTTTGTCATTCCTATATATTGTGTTATTATACTTTATTTGAACCCCTGCTATTTTTTTGATCTTCTGCAAAGTATGGATTGGTATAGTACAGTAGTAATAATCGATCTCAGAACAAAATTAATGAAACCAAGATTAAACAACTATACAACCAGACACAGTGTGATCTGTTTCAGACTTTTGACCTATAGTACTATGAATAATTTTAGTAGCTGTGTTGCTTTGATCCAATGAGCTTGTGGAATTTTGTTATAGCAAGAATTGGAAATGAATGAATGAGATAGCAGAAATGTTACATGTGTGGGTGAACTCAATTCTCTCATATTGCAAGGCTCTTGCTCTTCTGAGTGCACCAGGCTTGCATTTGACAGACAAGAGCTCATTCTCTGTCAAGTTGATGTTCTCTAGGAACCTGTTGACACCCACCAGGTGTTTCTTCCTTTCACACCCTTGAGCACCCATGATACCCTTTTCAATTTAGGAATGGAGACAGAATAAGCACCACATTGTTTCTGGAAAGGGTGTCAGGTTTCCTGGCATCCTCCCTGCTTGAAGGAGGTTTCAGTTGCAAAAAAATTAGACACTAAGACACTCTACAGATCAGTGTCCTAGGCTAGCCCCAAGTCCCATCTGCAGTTGTAGATTCTGGGATCAGAGAGAAAAGATGACAAGCCCAAGATCACAGAGCTGGGAGGTGACCGGGTCAGCATTAGAATCCATGGTTTCTACCTCTCCAGAGATAAGAGAGATCTTATCATTTTTGGCATTTGGTTCTGTGGGGGAAAGGCAAATACTTAAAGAGTTTTCTGGAATACAGGACATGAGAGAGGCAAGGAAATGAATCTGCTTGCCTTATTTGAGGTTGGTCCATTAGGTGACACTCTGCCATTTAATGCTGGGCCCTGGGAGTCCTGCCATCCCTTTTCCCATAATCCCCTTGGGTGATGATTCCCATCCTGACACTTCAAGGTGTAAAGATGGAATAGGAGTTGGAGGCATCACATCACCTGATTTCAAAATTTCTTACCAAGCTATGGTAAGCAAAGCAGCACGGAGTTGGCCTACATACATACAATGTAATCCGGTGGAATTGAATAGAGAATCCAGATATAAATCCACACATGTACAACTAACTAATCTTTGACAAAGGCACCCAGAGCTTAAAATGGGAATAGAATAGTCTGGTGTGTGGAAAATTAGTTGCATAACTATATGCAGAAGAATAAAACCACACTCCTATCTCTTATTACACACCAGAATAAAAACAAAATGGATTAAGGACTTTAATCTAAGACCCCGAACTGTGAAACTACTAGAAGGAAACATTTTGTAAGTGCTCCAGGGTATTGGTCTGGACAAAGATTTCTTTTTTACGACCTAAAAGCACAGGTAACAAAGGAAATCCAGACAATTCTTACTACATAAAGCTAAAAAGCTTCTGTACAGCAAAGGACACTTTCAACAAAGAGAATATAGAGCCAACAGACTAAAGAAAACACTTGCAAACCATGTATCTGACATGTGATTACTATCTAGAATATGTAAGGAACTCAAGCAATTCAATAGAAAAAACCAACAAATAATCAGATTTAAAAATGGACAAAAGATATTTCTCAGTCATACAAATGGTAAATGGGTATATGAAAAATTGCACAACATCAAACCACATTGAGATCCACCCCAGTTAAAATGTCTCGTACAAAAAGACAGGCAATTCCTGATGCTGGCAAGGTTGAGAAAATGGGGACCCTCGTATATGGTTGGTGGGAATGTAGGTCAGTACTGTCAGTATGAAGATTGATGTGGAGGTTCTTCAAAAAACTAAAACTACAACTCCTATATACGCCAGCAATCTCATTACTGGATAGCATCCAAAAGAAATGAAATCAACATATCAGAGAGATATCTATACTCCAATGATTATTGCACTACTATTCACAATAGCCAAGATGTGGAATTGACCTAAGTGTCCATCAACGGATTAGTGACTAAAGAAAATGTTGTCTATACACACAAGGGAATATTTTTCAGTCATAAAATTCCATCACTTGCAGCAACTTGGATGGAACTGGAGGCCATTATGTTTGGGTTTTTTTTTTTTTGAGTTGAAGTCTCACTCTGTCGCCCAGACTGGAGTGCAGTGGCACACTCCCAGTCACTGCAGCCTTGACCCGCTGGGTTCTGGTGATCCTTCCACCTCAGCCTTTCAAGTAGCTGGAACTACAGGCACGTGCTACCACACCTGGCTAATTTTTTGATTTATTGAGAGATGAAGTCTCACCAAATTGCCCGGGTGGGTCTCGAACCCATGGGCTCAGGCAATCCACTTGCCTCGGCCTCCCAAAATGGTGGGATTACAGACAGAGCCACCGAGCCTGGCTGAGGCCATTATGTTAAGTGAAATGCTCAGGACAGAAAGATAAATATTTTAGTTTTCACATGCAAGAGCTCAAAAACAGTGGATCTCATGAAGATTGAGAGTAGACAGGGAATTACCAGAGGCTAGGAAGAGGAGGGAAGGGGGGATGAAGGGGAAAGTAGTATAAATACATTTTTTACCATTGAACTGTATGTGTAAAATGTTAAGTTAGTAAATTTTATATTTTTTTCAAGAAAATTTGTATAAAAGAAAAAAGAAGAGAGAATAGTTCTTGGTGATGAAATTCCTCTGAAGATGAGAGATCAGGAGGGGCTTCTGGGAAATAAATAAGGGTGAGAGACTGATGCAACCTCTGATCTTCCCATACTGAGCCAATATCCCATCATCCTGGGTCAGTCCTGACACTTTTCTGTATCTGCCTGAACACGTGGAACCCCAGAGTGGCTCTCCATGCAAGATCTGAAGGAGGGTTTTGGAGGTGTCCCATCTACCACCTTACACCCTGATACCTCCTTTCATACTCAGTCTTTATTTTACTCTCCCTGTATTACTATACGATCTTTCCTCCATCTCAGAAGCATTCTTCAGATATAGCTTTAGGATTTAATCTTTGAGACAAGACATGGGACAGGTATGGGGTTTTCTTACCTGTGACAGAAAGGTGCAGTGGGTCACTCGCATTTGACCATTCATGAGGAAAGCCACTGAAAGAGCCATAGCATCTATATGTCCCTCCATGGGTTATAGGGCCCAGAGGGAAGTCGGCCTGGAAAGTTCCACTGTGGCTTCTCACTTCAGGGAGCCTGCGTTCACGGCCTTCTCTCTCCATGGACAGATGATACGTGTCAAAGGAGCTATTGGAAATGCAGGACAAGGTCACTTTGTCTCCTGACTTCACCATGAGGCCCGGCTGGGCTGAGAGTGAAGGTTTCTTGTGCAGTCCTGGAAGAAAAAGAGGCAATTTAGTTAGAGAGGCTCTTGCTCATCACACTGTCTTAGGTACTAGAATTGAGAACTCACTCTCTCTGCATTTATTATCTAATGTTCTCTGTATCTCTCTCTCTCTCTCACCTATAACCATCTATCATCTGTCTATCCCTCTCTCTATGTCCTCCTCTGTTTTCTCTCTCTAGTTTTCTTGTGGAATCTCTGGCATTCACCCCCACATCGCCATCGTTTGCTATTTTTGTGCACCTCACTCAGGAGTTTGATCTTAGTCTCTGTTTTCACATCTTTTGGCTCATTCTCCCTCTCTCTCTCTCTCTCTCTCTCTCTGTAAGTCTCTGCTTTTTATTGCTTCTGTTTTCTCTTTGATTGGGTCTTTTTGTTGGTTCTTGTTCTCCTATAATATCTGGGGATATCTTGGTATATGACACTCTGAATACAGTATGGGAACTAGAGAATACAAAATACGCAGGGACTGGCATTCTCTTCCACCTGGAAATGTGATATCCAGGAAGAATTTCAGCTCAACCACATGGAAGGAAAAAGTGTCAAAGTAGCCACAGCATCTGTGGGTGTCAGATGGCCCCAGGCCAGAGGAATCAACTCAGGTCAGATGTGTGGGTGTCTTTTAGGTCTCCTTGCAGAGAAGGAAGTATGGAAGTAAATCATAAACCAAACTTCTAAACTGTCTCGGGAACTATGAACAATGTCAAGACGGAAGGGCATTCTTTCTCTGCTACATTTGTTTCTGTCTGTGTGTCCCCTTTACTCTGTCTCATTTCTGACTCCCTGTATTGCCCTGTTTTTGTCTTTCATGTTGTGACAGGTTGTCTGTACTTCTGTTTCTTCCCTTTCTGCCTCTCTTGCTCTGGCCCTCACCAAGTCTGTCTCTCCTTATAAGAACCTCAGGCTAATCCTCCTCACAAACACTTGGGATTTCCAAGTCCTTAGACGCCCAGTACCAAAGAGTTTGAGGAGGATACCTGGACATTCTCACCTGTGATCATGATGTCCAGGGGGTCACTGGGTGCTGACCATATATAAGAGACGTGTGTGACTGAGCCATAGCATCTGTAGGTCCCTGCATGTTCAGGTGTCATAGGACCCAGAGAGAAATTGGCCTGGGAACCCTCACCACGAAACTCCCCAACAAGTTGCAACTGATTCTCAGTTACCACCTCTTTGTGGAGACTGAAGGTATGAAACACGATCTTTGAGAAGCATTGCAGGATGACCTTTCCTCCTGGTTTCACCACGGAGCCTGGTTGGGCCTGGAGGGAAGGTTTTCTGTAGAAACCTAGAGCAGAGGTTTTTAGGTTAGAAAAGTCCCTTTTCCTCATCACATTCTACGGGACCTGGAATGAGACGGCCCGTACCCCTGTGTCTGTCTGTCTTCTTCTCTGTGTCTCCATGTCTGCTTCTGTGTTTATGACTCTCCCTCAATGTAGGTCCCTTTGTTTCTCCCCCTCCCTTTTCTCTGTTTCACTGTATCAAGATACAGTGATTCACTGGACTCAATTCCCACGGGGATCCTCTTCGTCACTTTGACTGTTTATCCTTTTCTCACCAATCTCTTTTCTGCTCTCTATGGTGGGGTGAAAAAGGGACCAACACAGGCTGACTCTCCGGGCACTTATTAGCCTGGTTCATGTGCTTTTGGACAAACTGGAATCCCTGGCAGGAGGTAAGATATAGCAGTAAAGTAGGTACCATGATACTCCTCGATGTCCACACAACCTGTTTCTGGTGGGAACTCAGGAGCATCTCCTGCCATGTTGGTGCCTTCTCTGTGGTCCCAGTTTTCACAGGGTGGCCCTGAGTCTGGCTCCTGAAACATTGACCTCTCCTTCCAGACTTGTGGTGGCATCATCATCCTGCTACTATTGATCTCTGGGTAGCCCCCTTTTTTTCTTATTTGGATTCCTAATTTGTCCTTGACATGGTATCTGTATTGGTGTCCAGTAGCTATTGTAATAAATTGTCATGAACGTGGTGGCAGGAGACAACACACTCTCTTACAGTTCTGGAAGTCAGAAATCTGAATTAATCTCACTGGTGTAAATAAAAGTGTCTGCAGGGCTGCACTCCTTCTGGAGACTCTAGGGAGAGAATCTGTTCTCTTGACTTTTCCAGGTTTTAGATTTCCCCTGCAATCCTTGTCTTATGGCTCTGCTTCCAACTTCAAAGCCTACAATGACTGGTGGAGTCCCTTTCCTGCTGCATTTCTCTGACTCGCAATCTCCTGCTTTCTCTCTCCCTATGTTGACCCTTATGATTACAATGAGTCCACTTGGGAACTCCAGAATATTTGCTCTTTCTCAAGGTCTACAGATGAATAGCTTTTATTTTATCTTTAACCTTAATTGCCCATGCAATTGACATAACATGTTCATAGAATCTGGATATTTTGATGGACATAATTTGGGGAAAATTGTTCTTCCCCTGATGGTCCCCAGTTACCTGTATTAAATTCCCTTGGTCTAAAATACTTAGGTTATTGTTCTTCCAATTGAATCATGACTGTCACAAGAAACTCAGAGATTCAGGAGGCTGGGACAATGAAAAGTTATCATGGATAGGAGTCTTCTAACCTGTGACAAAGATCACCAGGAAGTTGCTGGGTGCAGACCACCTAGGAGGGGAGTCAGGGTAAGAAACACGGCATCTGTAGGTTCCTGCGTGTGCTATGGTCACAGGGCCCATGAAGAAGCTGCTCTGGAATGTTTTGCCCTGGATCTCAGGGATGGGAGCCCCAGCTTCCTTTTCCAGCCTGAAACTCTCAAATGCAGAATGAAAGTGACACCGAAGAGTTATGTTTCCTCCCTGAGGGACCACATGACTGGGCCAGGCAGACAGGTATGGCTTATACTGATCACCTGGAGGAGAAGGAGACACAGACTTAGAGAGGAAGATGTGGCTGCCCCTCCCTCCCTGTACTGAGGCTCCACCTTTCTGTGTTTCTAAGGATCCTTTCTACTCTGGGGTCCCCAGGGATACAGGAGAGACCGATCACACTGCATTCCTTTCTACAAAAAATCTGTTGGCTGAGAACTTTGAGCAAGTGCTGAATAAGAGACTCTTACTAGATTTTAATAATGCATCGTTTGTTAAATAAAACAACAAAAGATAGATACAGAATAGAGGGCAAAATCTATGTGAATAAAATAACATCATCAAATGCATGAAATACAATGAACTAATGAGACTGTGCCAGAATATACTAGAAATTCAGGGATCATGGCATATGGTCCTCCCAACTTTTCTGGTAGAAAAATAGCAGCGACACTGCAGCTTCCACCATCATGGAAATGCTAAATAGTGTGAATTGTCATCCTGTCCTAGAGGTTTCTGCTGTTCCCAGCACTGTTTCCTTCCTTATCTCCACAAGTGACACTGCTTCCTTCCCAGACACCCCAGCTCTGAGCACCACAGTCTTCCTCATGTCCGCTTTGAGCTAGACCCAGAGAAGAGAAGTGAGGCTGGGGAGGGTCTCCAGGACTCTCCAGAACTGGGTGCCAGATTTCCCAGGGACTCTTCTTTCAGTTCACAAGATATTCACGCACAGGACTTCCCATGGTCAACACATTAGCCCATCTTCTGTGCTGTCAGCTGTTCCATTTCAGAAAAATCCACTCACGTTTTGGGGAAGGACTCACCCACTTGTGTCCCACTCCTCTGGACCAAAAAGAACCCTGAAAAAGATCCCAATGGATAATCCATCTCTGCACAAACCTGGCCTCCTCCTCCTCCCAGCCAGTTCCTTGCTGGGCAGAAGATAGACCCAACCCTGAATTTCTCATATCCACCCCAGACCAGCATCTCCACCCTAGAATTCTCTCCCTCCATTCCCTTCAGAACTCACCAAAACACACCAGGTTGATGAACGAGAGTGACATGGTGTTGCTTCTGCCGAAAGGACGCAGCAACCCAACAAACCTAACCAACGCACAGGATGTTGTAAGGGGGGTCCCACTTATACAGTTTACTTTTTGACCACAATACAAGAAGGTGACGCAGAAAGACTCTTTATACCTTCATGAGACCAAGGTGGGCGTCCAGCTAATGGAGGGATATGGCTTTCCAGAAGTTGTTGCTATTAAAGCTGTTGCTTCACCTCGTTTACTGTGGCTGAGCCAAAAACACAACTCAGACCCAATCCCTTGCACACAAAATTATTGAATTCTGTACTCAGATTAATGACTTTTCATGTTGTTTTTTGTTTATACCTGAGAGTCAAACTTTTCTTCATGATTAATGTGCAAAATGTTTGATAGTTATTATTAACATTTGAAAGCAATTATAAAAAATAAATCATCATATGTTTTTGTGTGGCATTCCTAGTATTGAGTGAAAATCAGTTAAAATTATTTGAATTCCAAGTAGAAGGATTATGAAGCAATTTAGAATCAAATAATTCTACTTTATGAGCAAAAAAAAGTAAACTCTGCAACTAATAGTATGATCAGGAATTTCTCTTTTGACCTGAAAGTTCAAATGATAGCACCATCCCGCCACTATCTCTGATCTCTCTCTCATTTTAAATTAATACAAGTATCCAGGAAAATAAGGCTATTGGATACCAACTTTCAACAACCAAATATGAATGTCAGCAAGAACACTCCAGAATATTTTAAGAAAGGAAACGATTTGAATGCATTCTCCAACTTGAATACCAGAACATTGTAATAACCAAGTCACCAAATTCAGTCATGTATTCTGCCATCAGTTTTCCTTACTTTAATCTTAATTTTCAGAAATTCATAAAAACTTTTCATAGTGCATTTTACATTTTTAAAGCATATATATATATATAATCCTTCTACTTGGAATTCAAATATTTATTTATTTAAAAATGGCATCTTGCTATGTTGGCAATTCTGGCCCAGAACAACTAGGCTCAAACTACCTTCCTGCCTCAGTGCTTTAAGTTCTGGGACTACAAGTGCAAGCCAACACACAGGTAATAATCTATTTCAATAATAAATTTTATATGTGTATGTATGTGTGTCTGTTTATACACACACACAGCTAAGATCTCACATATATGTCTGCTTCAAGGTAAAAAGCTTAACTTTGCTTCTTACTTTCTGTTTCTCACATTTGTATTTCTATCATACATACATATTGAATTTTACAGCTCTCTCATTCTTATGGATTGCAGTGTAAGAGTCTTTGTAGAACTATATGCACTAAATCTATTCTTATAATGGACATTTGTGTTGTTTTGGGGTTTTCTCTTTTATGACTCAGACCTTTATAATTCTTTTTTTTCCAAGTTGTAGTCTCACTCTGTCGCCCAGACTGGAGTGCAGTGGCATGCTCCCGGCCACCACAGCCAGAAAAGCAAATGATGAAGCAATTCATGAACACTAGACAGGCTCTAGAAGGAATACTCAAAGTTATAAATACTGAAACAAAAGGTGAAAATACACCAGTAGAAAAATATTTACTTTAAGTATTTCTTAAAGTGAAAGTTAGATTTTTATTTTATTCTTATAATGGACATTTGTGTTGTTTTTGGGTTTTCTCTTTTAGATCTTCTTTTTTTCCAAATGTAGACAGTTGAATTTATTGTCCCTTTAAAAACTGTCTTGTCTGCATCACAAGTCACTTGATGAGGTGTATTTTCCTTTTTAACTGACACAAAATAGTGTCTAATTGATTTGGAAATGTTTTTCTTTAATTAACTGATTATTTCAACGCACTTTTATATTTCTACACGTAATTATAATTTTCCCAGGTATTGGAAATTAAATATAATAAAAATGTACATATTTCTAATTTAATTCAACTGTTATCATAAATTATATGATCCACAATTCAATATTTTTAAATGTACTTTGACAAATATTTCATGAACATTACAAAGACTGTGACTTAGAAATTTTGAGAGAATGTTTTCTACATGTTAATTAGAAATGATTTCTACATGTTAATTAGCTACTAAAATGTGTTTTAAGTCTTATATATCCTCAGTAATTATGTGTATACTTGTTCTAGAAGTAATGTGACTGTTGCTGTGTGTAGGTATAAATTTTTTTTTCAGGTTTCAACTTTTTAATCAGCTCCGTGAAGGACATCCTAAACACTATATCAGACACAACAGAATATTTTTTTTCCAGTATTTTAAAAAAATGACATTCACATACATTTTTAAGAAGCTCTTCTTTATAACCAGGTTGGTGATCTTGAGTAAAAAAACGCCCCTAGGCAATCATGTTCTTGATGCAGATTTCTTATAGGTACATTTTGAAATTGCTTCATAACCATAATAAACATTGTATACAGATTTTCCTTAAATGTCCCTTGATACACATTAATTTTTATCAGTCTGGCCAAACTTGCCAGAACCCATTATTGCTAGAACCAATAATCCTGGAGTCTCTTTGTAAAAGAAAGCAAACAAGCCCCAGAATTTCCTCAACAGACTTCCCCCTCTACAACATTGACCAGAATTGTGTGATCTTGAGTAAAAAAATGCCCCTAGGCAATCATGTTCTTGATGCAGATTTCTTATAGGTACATTTTGAAATTGCTTCATAAC